>LGSM01000681.1:0-14673 GCA_001314345.1 Phytophthora multivora | reverse complement strand
CCACCGTCCTTCGGCACCATAATGACCTGCTCCGACCGGTAAAACGGGTTGAAGATGTCGCCGTAGTGCTGGCGTTGCTCGTAAGACGTACTGGACGTGGATACCCACAGTTTGATTGGATCCGTCTCAATGTCAATGTTGTAAAGACCCGCAGCGCAAACAACGACAACCACCAGCACCATGGGGATGATTTTCTTGGGGCGGTTGCCCTTGGAGACGAAAAGTGCCCATTGCCGCAGTTTGTTGGTCATCAGCTCGTCGAGAAAGCTCAAGTGCCCGGTGCTTCCAGCCATTGCGCTAGCCACACCATTGAAGTCCGGTGTGTCCGGTCCGATGACTTGAGGCGTGCCGGACCGACGATCCACTGCGTTATACCTTTTCTCTCGTAGAATAGCGACAATGAAACCCACGATCAGCAGGACGCCAACGACACCACCGAAGATGACCAGGAAGTAGTTGAGTGGGTCCCAATCCGTTGACGGGATGTTGGTGGCCAGGTACTCGTTCAGTTCCGCCCACGTGGAGTCGACATCGGAGCTCACAACGCTGCCACTGCCAGAAGCCGAAGTGGAGGACGCACCGTAGCAAGCGTCTGTGTACGTTCTGGCATCAGTGGAGCTCACAGCACACAGAGAACCGCAGACACCGACGCAGGACGTCATCTTGTTGTTCATGGGGGAGATGCAGTTGGTCTCGTTGCTGTAGTCGCAGTGGCAGAACTCGGTCATCTGGATCTCCTCCGAGAACTTGTCCATGGTCGTGACGTTGATCTGCTCCGGAGAGCCGATGCTGTTGTACGCGTACTTGCCCATGTACTCCATGAGGCCATAGCCGTCCGTACAGTCCTGGTTGGGGTTGCACAGCAAAGAGAAGGAGCTGTCGTCCTCGCAGAAGTCGTAGATGTCTCGGATCCAGTCCTTCCCCACGTAGTACGTGGCCTCCTCCACCGCAGGGAAGATCTGACCGGCGTGTTCGTCGTCGCCCGACATGATCCGCACTTCGTTGATGTCCAGGAACATACTGTTGTTCGGGTTGCACGTGAACTGGCAGAAGATGTTGCGCAGGTTCTCCTTGCAGGCCGAGCACAGGCCTGGGATCATTCGGACCTGCGTGGACAGCCCCGTGTACTGCGACTCCGTGCAGCAGAGCATGTCGTCGCCCATAGCGATGGTCTCATTGTAGAGCAGAGGACAGTCCACTTCGAACTGCTCTCGATTGGAGTCCGACCACTCGGAGAACTTGTTGGAAAAACCGGCGTCGTACGCGTCCTCGACGGACGTCGGGTAGTACCGATTGGGGATGGCGGCGCTTGTGGTGGTGATGTTGACGTAGGCCGAGTCCATGGCGATGCAGTACCCTGGAGCTCGGTAGAGTGTGCCTAACTCCTGGAGGAGCTTGGGGTCCTGGATGCACTCGTCCACTTTGGAGTACGAGCACATAGTGAGCTGCGACTCGATGATGGCCAAGCTGGTCTCGTTGTCTGCGAGACTCCACGGCACGTAGCTGGAGGCGGACGACACGCCCGAGGAAGACGTGGAGCCGGAGCTACTGGCCGCTTGAGCCACGCCCAGAGGCAGCAGCGCCACGAAGGTCGAGACGCGCATTTTGTGACTTGAGCGACGGCCGGCCGATTCGTGAATGAGCTTGGACGGCCAAGGCGCATAGACCTCCTCCTGTCTCGGATCCCTAGCGAGAAAGCTCTGTGTTGCAGACGGATCAGATGTATCCAGGCGTGGCACTTGTCATCTCTATCGCTTCCTCGGCTTGATGTGAAACAAAATTGGACAGTGTACATTGCCAGCAGTACATGTACTGTACGTTGCTGTCTGCCTCAGTGGAGGACGCGCGTCTGCAAGGCTCGAGAGCGCATTTGTGTGCCGGTTGGCTCCGTTAGTCGGGCCTGCTTCAGTAGCTGCGCGGTCACAAAGTGATCGAAATGCACCAACTGGTTAGGTAATGCGGTGTCTGTGCGGCAAACGGCGAAAGACTCGCTGGGTTTGGAAGTTTCACAGCCAGCAGAAGCAGAGACGTTTCCTATTCGAGTCGTGACCTTGGCCAGCAGCGTCAGTGGGGTGTCGAAAGGGAAGGCGATGTCTGCATTGCCCAGTTTTGTACTATTGAGACGGGCTGTTCATTGATGATTGCCCGTCTCAATACCGAAGCGCGCTTGTACGTGGGATTCAGGGTACAGCCGCTCCAGTGGGGGCAGACGTCGAGGCAGACGGTGATGGAATGGGCTCACCAGGACGCGAACTCAAGTCTTCTCATCGTGACCAACGGGTGTTGAACCCAACGCTCGGCTTGAAATTGGAGACTGAAAAAAATATGAGCAAACTTCTTGCCAAGGAGTGATGGTCGTTGAAGTGGTTGCAGCAAAAATACCCACAAATATTGCCATTTCGTTCTTTTACCCAGAAAATGCCCACACGTCACGAGTTCCTGGTGACAGGCCCCCTCCTGTTCCCTCGCTATGTGGACCCCGACAGTCTCCAGACGGAGGACGAAGAAGACCGCGTCGTCCGCAACCAATCGGTGCTACGGGTCGCAGAGCTTCTGGGAGTTTCGCCCCCAACACCCAGGAAACATTGTGTCAGTCCACACACACCGGCGTTTGCACCCCCGTCAGCGCCTGAAAGCCCCTCACTATTTGGACCTGATAGTCCAAGTCCATTCACTAGAAGGAAGCACGTCGCTTCTCCACGTGTGAGCAAGATGAGCCCCTTGAACGTCCTCCCACGAGCTCCATCACCAGTCGGAGAGCTGCCTACAGATTCAGTCGTATCGATTCTATCACCCAGACGAGCGATCCTCGGCCAGTCCGACGTCCAGAAAATCACCAAGTGGCTGCAGTCGCTCTCACACGAGGCTTCAAGCTTCTCGTCATACGCTCTGTACTGTGATATGCTGTTCCGAGAAAGTCGAGTATTGACGCAGGGCAAAGCCACTCCCAATCGACTGCAGACGGCCATTGCCTTCCATTGTCTGTGCAAGGCCACAGGCGTTTTTTCGAGACACGAGGAGATTCTGCTCCGCATTTGCAAGTACGTTTGTTGCTTATTTCTTGGCAAAATGTGGGAAAAACTTACCTCAAAAGCGTCAACTTTGCAGCGATTTGGGGGCGGCGATATACATGAACCACAATCCTTCACTGATCTACAACGGGGAGATAGAGGCACTCGAGTTCTTCACACGCCTCACCACGTACTACGAGCAGCACGCCGTTTCCCACCAGCAGAAGCAAGACCTTCAGCAAGGTTAGTGGCTAAAGCTGAAATCTATTTTTTTATTTTTCTGACTAGATCATGAGCTTGCAGAGATGTTGAGACAACAAACTGCGCACCAGTTACGACTCCGCGAAGAGCGCGCCCGAAATGACCAGCTAAAGCACTTGCAGCACCAACTCCAAGTGAACAAACTCGACCAAATCAGCACCAAGAAAGCGCAGTCGAAAGACTTGAACACGAAGCTACAAGGTGTGCTCCAACACTTCCAACACGTCAGTGAAGACGAGAAGGAGAAAGTCGTACTGGGAGCTATCGAGGCGCTGCATGCGCAAGTGTCAGCGACAGCGATCGTCGCAATTACAGACCAAATGGACCCGATCGAGAAGGGTAAACTCATGAAAAGCCTGTTCAAGGACGAGATGAAGGGCGCCACACAGTAAGTTGGTCTTTTATCCTTAGAAATGCACAACTAATGGCGGATTTCTAGGCAAATTGAGGCGCAAGTTCTTGTCAAGTCGAACGCACATCAGGATATGATCCTCGAACGGTCTGCTGCACGGATCACGCGCTTCCAGACGTTGATTTTAGAGGCCATCAAGAACCCCAACAGCGGAGAAGCCAACAAGGAAAACTCAAGCGCGGAAGCCGACGACTACCTGTGCGACCACGACCGCAAAGTGCTGGAAAGTATTGGGGATGTGGTGGACGAATTAGAGCGCCAGAAGAAAAGTTCGGTGGATTTCGAGCAGAAGCTGGAAGAGGCCGAAAAACTGGTGAGTGACCTGCGATGGAAGAACAACGCCTTGGCCAATGAGGTCGAGGAAAGCACGAGGCAACACGAGCAGGAGCTCCAGGGCTTGAGGGATCAGCTTGCAGATGCGCAGAACTCGACGGATGACAAGTCCGTCCAGACAGACGAAGATTTCGAGGAGCTCCGAAGGCATCACGAGAGTGGGGGCAAGCGAAGACGGCACTTGGTTTCTGCCGACAGCGACGATGATCTCATTTTGAAGAACCGCGCCAAAAACAAGTTCGGCTATGGGATAGCGAACATCATCGATCAAGCGAAGATTGCGCCGTCGAAAGTGCGAAAGATTCTGCTGAAGCGGAAGCCGCTCACCCTCAACGAACTCCACAGCATCATTGTCGGCTACTACCAGGCCAAAATGTTCCAAGACGTACAGGACGATTCCTCTGGCAAACCCCGAACAAACCTGGCGCAGTTCATTATGGAGATGTACGTCCTCCACTACGGCCTCAAGGACCTTGCGATCAGTCAGCTCGTTTTCTTGGATGCTGCAATTCGCAAAAATGCTCGTGTAGGTGAATCTGTAGGTTGTGTGGTTGCTCCTTGTACGTTGAAGCTAAGATCTTACGTTTTCTGTAGGAAAGCGCTCGTGTGCGTACGTTTGGGCTTCTCACTGGATCCCTGGACCCCGAGTCTCATGCGTGCTCGGTGCAAGGCGTCGACTTCTTCCTCCTGGTAGTCGTGATCATCTTTAACGGTATACTTTTTTGAGATACTTGTCCGGCCGATTTAAGTGAGGTAGATCATCTAACTCCTTTGTGCCCCAGCCGGTGTGTACAAGAAGGGAAGGAAGCAAGCTGTTACCATTGCACAGAACCTCAAGACCTCTTTCGGGGATGGCTTTTTCGTCAGTCCCAAGTCTGTGGCGGTCAAGCACGAGCTCGTGTGCCAGGCAGTCGATTTGGCCTTTTCGTTCACGAGGAACGAGCCCGGAGGACCCCTCAGCCAACTGAAAGACGAGATTCGACAGAGATGCGCGACAAATGGTGGTGGGCTGGACATCGACATGGTGCTGGAGAAGATCATGAACTACTGGTTTGTCCTGTACGAGCACCAGATCCAGGACATTCACAGTATGTTCGCGATTGTTGATACCAACGGAGACGGCACTTTGGACTTCCAGGAGTTCTGTGAGCTTGTGGCGGTTCTAGAGCCCACCATGGACCGTCGAGACGCGCTGGCACTTTACAACCGCGCAGCTGGAGAGGACAACGTCATCGACAAGGACGAGTTTGTACAAGTCATGCTGGCTCACCAACGTGGAGTCATCCTCGAGGAGTTCTACGGCGGAGTTTCTAACAAGAAAATCATCATGAGCATCGAACAGCGCAAGAGCACGCTGTTACCATTGGGTTCGTCGACGTCGACAGGATCGGAGCGAGAGGAAGGGTCCTTCGATTCGTTGACTGCTGCCATGGCTTCCGTCTCGATGTCAACGGAGCCGCTGGAAGATGACGAGGAAGACGACAAAAGCCTGGACGAGACCGAGAAGACTGCGACCGAAAGTGTCCAAGAGAATGTTTCATTCCAAACCCTCTCGAGACTATCAACGTGGGCTGCCGAGGCCAAGATAAAGTTGAGACGAGCACCATCAAGAGTTCTTGAATCCACTAAGGAGGAGACGGCAGATAGAAATCCCATTCCGGATGATTTCCAGGGTGACACGGCGCTGTTGTTGAGGCAAGCGCTGCAAAAAGCCAACATCAGTGTACCTTCATCAAAAGCGTAGAGGTATTGCCACCAACATCATCGGAGTTCAGCTTTTGTTCCCATTTGTATCATTTGTGTCATTCTACTTCATCAATTCTTGCTCCAACTCGAGATCTCGGACTGTCAGCGTGTACTTCGGCTTCTTGTCGCTTTTGGCTGCAACACTCTCATCAGAGCTGCTATCGTCCTGCGCCTTCGTTTCCATGGTCACTTTCATGATCATTTCCTCTATCACGCCAGGAGTCGCCTCTCGTGGAACAGCGTGCCCACACACTTGAAGTATTGCGTGCCCTGGTCGAAGTAGACCTGTTTTCTCAGCTGGTCCCGGGCTGGAGATGAACGCTCGGATGTAGGTCGCCTCGTCCTTCCAGTTACCGAACAGTATTCCCAGTGGGGCCTTCGGGAAAACGATCTCCTTGGTCGGGGTATTGGATAGGATGTCTTCCGCAAGGTCATCGTTGGTGTCAGCTGTAGATTCACCCCTCGATTCCTCAACGATGTCGCTTTCTGCATCAGTTTTCGCTTTCTGTTGCTTGGCAGAATCTCTACCATTGTTGCTATCTGAGACGCTTCGTTGCTGGAGCTGCTTGCGTATCCCAATGTAATGTTCCCGGCTCACGAACACCGCTCGCATTGGCTCCTTCTTGTTGGCGATGTCACGCAGAGTCTCCATAATATCCGCAAAGCTGGCGTAGCTTGGACCCGTAAACGGAATGCCATTCACACTCAAGAGGACATCACCCTTCTCCACTAAATGAGTTCGCTGCGCGAAGGACGGAACACGTGCGAAGGCTGACAGCACCACATACTTTCTGCCACTAGAAGGTGGGTCGTCTTCGTCGTCACACGCAAACGATGACGCGTCCTCCATCTCGATCATTGGCGGCCAGTCGCGTAACTTTATGATGGCATCGGGGCTATTGGCAAACTGCATCGTCACTGGGCGGCTCTTTAGATCGCGAAGAACAGTCAACACTTCAGACAGCGTCTTGAAGCGCAAATCCTCATTGTTGACCTTCGTCAGGAGCTGTCCAACTTTAATATTACCGCTGAGCTCCGCTGGACACTTTTTACCATCTTTTAAAGCAGTGAACCCAACAACGATCACGCCACAGGACGCAAGTGGACGAGCCCGCAGTCGTAGGCCAAAAGGGCCTTCTTGACGGAATGTAAAAGTTGTGAACTCAGGCTGTGGCTTCATCTGCTGGCGCCGGTTTTTGACAGGGTCTTCGGGAAGCAAGGAGAAACGCATGGTAAAGGGCAGCGGAAGAGTTTCCAGCAACCCTCGCAGCTCCTCCACCGTCAACTTACTGCAGCACAGGCCATTGATTGCTAAAATGCTGCTGCCCACGGGTACCCGCTTTAGGTCACTCGTCAAATGGAAGTCGTGATTGTCATCAGAACTCTTGTTGCCGGTCGAGGCGCCGACGTCAAGAATGCGTGAAACGACCACGTACTTGTTGAGCACACCCTTTGCAAATGTGAAAGGCACGGCGTTCCGCTCGGCGAATGCACACTCGAGTTCTTGCGGCTGGATCTCAACTTCTTTCGCTCCGCGCCAAGGGCTCGCGGACGGTAAATCTTCCATACGAATATCCAATAGCTGGAAAATCAGTGGCCAGTACTCATCCATTTGCTTATTCAGCGTACCAAGTAGCTTAATCATGTGCTTCAGCAGCTTCGTTTCCATCGTCTTGGCAAGATACTCACGAATCAATTCGGCAAAAAGCGAAGTAAGCATGTTGTAGACCGCACTAAACCAACTGCCTTGCACTGACAGCTTGAGTTCTTGGCGGATTTCAATCGTCATTGAGTTCAGCACCAGTATCGGCTTGAACTCTCCCGTCTCCTGGTTCACAACCTTTTTTTCGGCTTTGAAGCCCAAAGAGATCACACCACCGTTGAGCACAGCATCTGCTACTCCACCGCCGTGCAGATAAGGGAAGTATTTCTGCTCGAATGTCCACTCAAACCCCTTGAGTAGTGCCGTTAGGTGCGTAGCCCTAACAGTGAACAGCTCCTCGTCGACCACTGTTCCCATACGCACTTTGACCTTCTCCTTCCTCACGCGAAAGTTCGATAAGTCCAATTTTGAAATTGAATATCCAATGTCATCTTCCACCCCTGAAATCGTGTCGATTTTTAAGGTCGGCAATACGGACGTGAAGAAATCCAAACAATGATCTTTCATCCGGTTGACGAATTCTTGTCGTTTCTCACGGTTCTTTGACATCGTACTCCCCCACTCCGCCAGTTTATCCAGCTGAACTTCGCCGATAGCCTTCGTCACATTATTGCAGAATTCATCAGGATTTTCAACTGATTGAACAAGTGCCTTGGCCTTCTTCATCAGCGTCTGCCCTTGCGTTGTTTGCTGCATCTGAAGCCAGTATTTCTCAGATGCAAGCACCAAAACTTCTGCCTTTGAGGACAGTTTGGGAAGCAGTTCTTCAGCTTTTTGCGCTAAAGCACTTGGGTCCAAATTCGTCATTGAACTCACTCCCAACTTCTTGCTGGCCACTTGCTCCAGGCGAGCAATAGTCTCTTGAGCCTTCATCAAGTCACTTTCATGCTGCTGCATTTTCGCCAGCACTTCCGACTGCAGCGTCTGCTGCTCGAGAGATTCTTGCAGAGCTTTCAAACGAGGCTTTTCAGCGTTCATCTTTCCCTCTAAGACCTGTAAGACCTGCGAGAGGACCAGCTTCTTTTCCTCTTGTGATGATGTCAACACCTCTGAGTTGCTATCTCGTGAGAGGAGCCTCTGTCGAGCTGACGTGAACTCTGCGTTAGCCTTCTCGCGAAGACTCGAGTGGAGAGTTTTGACCTCCTCGCTGTTCTTCAACTGACTCAGGACACTAGCAGCTTTCGCAAAAAAGGCAGCTGAGTCCTTTCCTTCAAGCAGATCATTCTCCAGCATCGTTTTAGCAGAGACTGCCATCTCCTTCAACCGATTCAGTTCCTTGCCGCTCGCGTCCTTTAATCGCTTTGTTGCATCCGAAAAACTAGGGTCTAGCAACGAGCTCAACGCGCGGGTGTACTCGTCCCCGTAAGCCGCGTTCGTTGAAATGAAAGAAATGGCCTCGGCGTGCTGCTCGCAGAAATTCTGGAGCTGCTGATACGTCTGCTTCGCCCTGAGACTCAGCATTTGAGCATCGTCACGCGTAATCCGTCCCTGAAACTCTTCATATATCCTCTCTGCGGAGAGAGGCTTGGGGACCTTTTCAAGCAGCCGCAGGTCGACACAGGACACGTCCTTGGCCTGAAAGAAGCCGACGCTGCCGCAGTCCAACCGCACCGCATACGAATCATTAAAGCTTCTGTAGTCCTCTACAGTTCCCAACCCGAAACTCGTCCTCACGCGGGTTTCCTTGGCCAGTCGTAGGTCCTGTTTCTGCCAGAATAATAAAACCAGAAGAAACATAATTTTTTAGGTAAGCTTTAATACTTTTCTTGACAACCACGCACCGGCAGCAGCTTCGTGCGTTGGTCTGCAGTGACTTGTTCCTCCTGTTCATGGGCCTCTCCATCTAGCAGAACCTGATACTTCTGATCTGGTACACTGCAATGCCAACAGTCAAGAGTTATAGCAGTAGAGCAATGTTTCCAGGGCTTAATTAACTTAAAGAGTCTCACATGTAATTGAGTACGACGCCCTGCTGTGTCTCGCCCCCCTCTTGTGGCAGGACCATCACTCTCGTGTGTCTTGGGATTTCCCCACACTGCAGCATGTGCAGCTCCGGCACCAAACAGCCTCTCTGAGGGTACAAAATCAGATCATTGCAAATGAACAAGAGTGATGGTCACATGCTTACCCTGGCGTATAACACAGCGCCCCCTTGCAGCTCCACTTCCACGTGCGTCTTACGGTCGCTGCAGCTGCGTACGCAACCAGGTCCGAACGGCGTCTTAACGTTGTCCCCCTCACGGTAGCGCACAGCCATCGCGAAGAGCGGCGGCACCTCTTCGCTCCCCATGGTCGCCAGCTGGATTGCGCCGGCTTCAATAAAATACTGGTCGTGTATGATTACTACTTATTTGTATTAACTAAAGATAATATGTGGGTTTATCCACATATACTACTACTTCTAACGACCCAGAAAAGCGTCCAACGGGCCCTGCTTCTTCGTCTTCTTCGCTGCTGTAGCGCCGGCCATGGCCTCACTACGCTGCGTCTGACTGAGCTTCAGAGCGAAGTGGAAGTCCGTGTGCTCGGCTTGAGACTCCGACACGACGCGCCTGCACTCGTCGCAAAAGTGGTTCGACGTTGAAGTTGCCGTGACGGCTGCTGTTACCGTCTTGACAACTCCATTATCATCCCCACTACTGCCGTTGCTGCTCGACGGCCCAAAGAACGTCGATATCTTCTGTTTGCTGCTCTTCCGCGCGGGCGACCCGTCTCTGCCTCGTTTGACTGCGAGCTGCTTGACTTCCTCTTCCATTCGCTGCGCAGTCAGATCCGCAGACGCCGTTTGCTGCGGGTTCCGCGTGAAGAAGCTCGAGATGCTGGTCATAGCCTGCGAGTCCAGGTCGTGGAAGTTCTTGGCGTGCATACTCAGCGCCGCCATGGGGAAGATACTGTCCAAGTGGAGACGCATCACGTTCATCGCAGCCGCGTACAGCTTCTCCACCGTCGTGTCCTGCGCAATGCCGAGCTTTCGAGTGCGGGGCTTCTCGTCAGGCTTAGCACGAGTGAACTGGATCGTCAGCTGCGACGGGAAGCGCTTGTTCTCGATGCGCTCGTCCTCGCAGCGCATGACCATCTCTTCACAGAGCAGATGCACCCAGTACTCGAGCTGCTGCACATGAACCAGCGCTGGCCCAGAGCGCTGGTCGAACTGCTTCACACAGCTGAACGTCTTCACTTGCACCTTCTTCTCTTCCACTGGTTCATCACCGTCGTCACCTTGACAGATCCGGTGGACGTACGCAGCAGTGTCTTGTCCAACGTGCCTGGTCAACTCAGTCAGGCCGCAGCGTTGTACGAAGGTGTGCGCTGTCAGCTTCTTGAGTTTATCACCAGCGGCCTCATCTGGTTGGTCTACGGCTTCAACTCCCACTGGATCCAAGCTTGTATAGATACTTTCCAGCTGCTTGCCGAGCTTGCCACCGAGTCCCCGAATCTTCCGCATGGGCAAACTCTTCATGAGGTCGGCAACAAAGCGTGGAGCCACCACGACTTGCCCGTTCGGTTTGTTGAGTGGGGACGCCAACTTGGCCAGCAGCTTGTTACCAGCGATGCCTGTCGAGCAAGTGTAGCCGAGCTTACTGTAGATCGCCTGTCGAATTTCCCGTGAGATTGCGGCACCAATGCAAAGCAGTCGTTCAGTGTGTGTTAGCGGGAACGGTTGTGAGCTGCCGTCCTTCTCAACTTCGCCGTTCTCATCATTCTGGGCAATGCCAAATACTGTTGTGTCACTGTTGGTCGGATCCTGGCAGAAATCGGAGGAAGACACAGTCTTCACCAGCATAAAAATAATATGAGCTACAAGTTCGTTGTTCATTCACCAGTAGAGACCAGAGCATACCGTATGCGCGAGCCTCTCCTTGGCTATGTCGGTGACGTCCATAAATGCTTCATCGATGCTCGCCTTCTCGATGACCGACACCATCGAGCCCAGAATGGCGAAGATCTCACGACTCGCTACGCGATACCTCCGCAGAATGGCCTTCTGGTGTGTCCGATCGAAGAGATGCCCCGGCTTGCGATTCTCACCCAGCGTATCCACATGCGGCTGTAAGCACCACCAGCGACAAGTGTCAGCTTAAGCAAGCCCTGCTGCAGTTTTAGTACGCTGACTAAAACTGCGACTGTCTACTAATGACTCGGAAACTGGCTGTTGGCAACGCGTACCAAGTGAATCTGCGGACATTTCTTCTCCGCGTCGTCCACGAAGTCCCCTGACCGCAATAGCGAACGAAGCTGTAAGGTCAGTGCTCCGTTATGGTATCGATAAACGCTTCTACTACAGACAACGCACCTCGTTCCACGCCAAACTTGCGCGCGTCATAGTTGACGGCCAGAAGACTCCCCCACTGCTGCACAGCCACCGGCTGCCCGTCTGGGATCTTGAGGCGTCGCTGCTCCACTTGCGCGTAGAAGCAGTCGAGGTCGAGGTGGATAATCACCCGCGCCGTCGTCGCAGAGTCATCCCCCGAGAGCTCCATTTACGGTACTGTAAGGACGGATTTGATTTCGTTTGGGCTATTTTGCGTAAATTTCTATCGAAAATTGCTATTATGTACTGTCAGACAAGACGTGCCGAAGTTCAGAATCGGTTCAGAAAGCGTCACTACTGAAAGGATACATAAGTGCTGGCTCGTCTGCTGTTACAGGTTGAGTTGCATCCAGGAAACTGCAACTTATCCTCGCTTGGCACTGCCGAGTCGGCAGCACCAGTGTTGGACCCCATGGGAGCTCCTGGCAGCATTCTGCACCACTTTTGCTTATGTAGAGAGAAGCCTATCAGCGACTGCTTGACCGGCGTTGGCCTGCCCAAGTGCGCGTGTTAGTCTTGGCGTTCCACGGCAATCATCGTCTTAATCTCCGTGCGGGTCCGATCTCGACGCGAATGCAGGGTGCAGCAACGCTTGCCTCCACTGTTCGAGTCCCGATCCCCGCCAAGCACCAAGCATCAACGCAGCAAACCGTATGATGCCCGAGCGGCCGCAGCGGTTCGACCACAGCAGCCGCTGCCAGGGATTCGCTCCGACCAGCGCACAGGCCACCACCAGATCGGTGCAATGCTCGGTGCTTCGGTGCGGTCTCGAATACATGTACAAGCACAGTGCATGTACATTTTGCTAGGAGAGCCGGGTGTTGGGGGATCCATTCCGACCAGCGTTCCCCCTCGTTTTCGCGTACGTCGCTCTGATTCAGGCGCTTCGTGTTGAGTTGGTCTGCCATCTTGTGTCGTGAGTAACCGGACGCGAGACCAGCCGCTCGCCACCAAAACGCGACTCGATCAGAGCAGACGATCACCTCAAAAGCACTCGGCGTGGCATGGGATCCAGACATAGCCGCGTCTTGGCGACGTCGCAGGCGCAGATTCTGCGTGAGCTCCTTGCATGTATCCGCGTCCTCGTTGCACTTCTGATCTCGGACACTTAATCTGCGTGGATGGGTGAGGATTCACACTCTTCTTCTTCATCTCCTCTCTCACTGTCCGAGTGTGTCGCTCAAGTCTCCGCTCATTTGGAAATCTACCGGCAATCGGGCAAAAGCAAAGCTTGAGCGTTCGGCCGATTAGGGTTTGCTGCTCTCCACCGGTTGTTCTCCCTTCTACACAACATGCGCGTCTCGTCCCTGGTGGCGCTGCTGCTGCCCGTGGGCTCCGCCGTCGCTCAGACCACGACGACCACGACGACCACATCCACGACCGCTTCGACGACTTCCACAGCCTCTTCCGGCACGTCGTCCGTCTCCAGTTACGTACCATGGACACTCGCCGACAACGCGACTCTGCTGGCCGACATCAGGTCGCAGCTCACCATGTGCACGTACTCCAAAGTGGAGGAGTGCATCCACGACCCAGCGCTGGTACATGAGCTCGGAGCGCTCGTGCGTGCCCCCGGCCACTGCGTCGCCTTTGACTCGTCCTACGTGAACGTCACGACGCCCAGCGCCGCCATCCCCAACCGGTACTACCCGACGTCCGTCGAGGACGCGTACGACGCCGGTTTCTCCAACAAATTCTCCGAGTGGTCGGACTCCAATCGAGAGCAGTTCGAGGTGGACTGCCCCCTGCTGTACAACCAGACTATCGGCCAGGGCGATGACATGCTCTGCTGCACAGAGTCGCAGTACACGGGTCTGTCCACGCAGGTCCGAATGATCCCCGGTCTGTGCTCGGCCTGCAAGGAGAACCTGCGTAACATCTTCTGTCAAATGACCTGCAGCCCCAACAACAGTCTCTTCCTGGACGTCCAGGAGGTCCGCATCATGGGAGGCGACGACGAACACGCAGACGCCGTGTTTCCCGCTGTGGAAGAGCTCACGTACTACGTGGGCAACGACTGGATCCGAGACATCTACGACTTCTGCGAGGACGACAGCTCCTTCTCTTTGCTGTGCAACCCCAACCAGGACTGCCACGACGGCTACGGCCTCATGGAGTACATGGGCAAGTACGCGTACAACAGCATCGGTTCTCCGCTGCAGATTAACGTGACGACCATGGACAAGGTGGACGAACTCTCGCAGATGACCGAGTTCTGCCACTGTGACAACGTGAACGCGACCAACTGCATCCTACCCATGAACAACCGGATGACGTCCTGCGTGGGCGTCTGCGGCTCTCTGTGTGCTGTGAGCTCCACCGATGCCCGTACGTACACTGAGTCCTGCTATGGCGCTGTGAGTGCTGTGGCCACGTCCGCGTCCGGAAGCGCGAGCGCTGGCTCGGGTGACGACTCGACCTGGGCCGAATTGAACGCGTACCTGGCCAAGAACATTCCCGTGACGGACTGGACGCCGCTCAACTACTTCCTCGTCATCTTCGGTGGCGTCGTCGCCCTGCTGCTCATTGTGGGCTTCATCGTCGCTGGCTGCCGCGAGAGGAGAGCGCGTGTCCCGCACCCGAACACCGGAACGCCCAACGTCGGCCCGTACACGCCCGGTGCACACGGCGTCGCCCACGCGATTGAGACGAACACCGGTCGACTGAGTTTCCTGGATGAGCTGATGACCAACAAGCTGCGCACGTGGGCGGTGTTTGTCTCGACCGGCAACCGCCCCAAGAAGATCATCCCCTTGACGCTGTGCGTCGTTGCTGTGTGCGTCGCTGGTCTCTACAACATTGAGATTGAGACGGACCCGATTAAACTGTGGGTGTCCACGTCCAGTACGTCCTACCAGGAGCGTCAACACTACGGGGAGCTCTTCAACCCGTTTTACCGGTCGGAGCAGGTCATTATGGTGCCGAAGGACGGTGG
>LGSM01000680.1:0-14674 GCA_001314345.1 Phytophthora multivora | reverse complement strand
TCTTGAAAGAGATGGCATTGGCCAATATATATCAGGCTTCAGTATTCTAAATCCTTAATTCTAGACAGCAACATAAGTTTTCGCGGTTCCTTGTGTAGTGTACAACAGGTTCTGGAGCCCCCAGTGGGGCTGTACATGAACGGAGTCGTTACTGCAACACAAGCGAGGTTAGGGGCTCCGGGAGGGGTGAAATCAGACCCACAGAGCTAAGCCAAATGAATTCTACTCACAGCAAGCCAAACCATTCTGCAGTTTAAAAGGGGTTTGTGTGTAAGGTCAAGCATATTACAAGCTTTTTAAGGTGGTGTCGTGGGCAACAGGGCATTTGTTTTCTGTATCTGAGCGCTTGAAACTCGAGCTCTAACTTTCGAGATTTGGTAGACATGACACCCGTCCCAGCATGCACTCCACAAAGTTATACAGGGTGATGTGAGATTTAATTGTGTTGCTTTGGACCGTGTCTGGACCGTGTTGTGTTGCTCTGAAGGCCATTGTGTTGCTCTTGTGTTGCGTTAAGAATGTCGTCTTGTCGCACTTTGTGTTGCAGTAACGCCGTCCGTACATGTACTACATGTACAGTACTACATGTACTACATGTACTGCAGCGCCAAAATCAGCGCTCAAGTCGTGCTTGTGCCTCCTGGGGGTCATAGAAGGCGCCGTTCACTTCTCCTTTCAAACTCACGAACGTATTGTGGTCGTCTATCGCCTCCCCGAGTGTAATGCATAAAAAGAAAAGAAATTTGGAAGGAGAGGCACATGAGAGCAGCCAGGCAACGATAGTATTAATTCATATGGCAGAATAGAAAAGCCTCGAGGTTCTAGAGGAGGACCTTCCTGAGGTTTGTAAATTCGTGCTTTGTAGCAGGAAAAAGATATGTGTGCAACAAACAAACATGCTATTAATAAAAGGGTAGGCATCCCCTGCTGTCAGCTTGTTTTTTTTTAAACGCACAAACCGTTCAACCGGCTAGATCGATTTCTAAACGGCAGTGCCGACGACGACTGGTGTTAGTTATTGCGGACCAGCTTATTCGCGTTGTCGATCATTCTCTGGTAGTCAGCCCCGTCCTGCAGTGCTTTCTTGACCTTAGCAGCTTGCTCTGCTGTCATTTTCGTTCCCTTCTTCACTAGCTTGAGAGGATTCGCCTTCTTTAAGGCATCTCCAAGCCCTCTCTCTTCGTCGTCATCATCGAGGTCATCATCATCCTCAAAGTCGCCATCAAGGTCGTCATCGTCGTCAAGGTCCTCTTCATGCTTCTTCACCCAACGCAGCATCCGCCCGCCCTCCGCGGTGGTTGAGTCGACGACGGCTCCGTTCTTGATCGCGACCTTGGAGTCTTTCACCGAAGGAACTGCTGTGGCGCTGGAGTGGAGAGTGGCCGCAACCGCAACCGCGAGAAAGTAAGTGAGACGCATGATTGGGTCCTTGAGTATCTCACCGGGGAGGCTTGGATAGTTGTTCGCACGAGTGCGCAAATTGTAGAATGAGACTGGTCGCTGCCTTTAGTAGCGCCAGTGAACGGGTTACACGTATTCCATGACGGATGGTCAAAACCTTGTAGATCTAAGCAACGTCACGCATGCAAGTTCTACACAAATCGACATCAAGCATGCAAGTTCTACATGTGCACAATGTGACGTCGATTTTCAAAGGAAGTGGCTATCTTGCCCAAATAGGTCTCATAACACGCTAAAAACAACGCCTTTATAGTCCCTTATTTAGGGCCTTAAAACCCTTAATAAGGAGCGTAAAGGGTTTGTTGGGCAAAATAGCAAGTGCCTTTTAAAAAAAAAAAAAAAACGAGTTACCCTATTTAGTTAAAATTAACAAAAATAATTCAGTTGGCTAATGCTTGTGCTACGATAATACCCGTAACGGTATGCTCGCCCATACTCTGGATGAAACCGCTATTTGGAGCCAAAAGTTTTCAAATTACGTGTTAAAATAAAGCAATAACTCGTGGGAACTCATCACTCGTCAATACTCCAGTAAATTGGAGACACAACAAAACTCAAGAGTTTTCACTCGCTTTAAACGCAAGTTAATTGCAGTGTGGCGCCACAGTCAGATTGGGCATCGTAGTGAATACTCTATCGAACACTTTCTCGCTTTCCGCGACTATTATTAATACCAGCGGACTTCCATCGCTCATACCATCGCGGTTTGTGTCTTAACTCCTTTGACTGCTTTACTGACGGCTCTGTTGATCGATTGTATCCCAATAAGACCTCCTTCTGAAAGGTGGGGAACGGGCTATGGGGTCTGGATTTGCCAGTTCATCGCGATGTTCTGTGAAATGATGGGCGTGGCTTTCTAAGTACGATAAGTGGTCGAGTCGAGTACGATTTCACACATTGGAGCTCTTAAAATTGGACTAGGAACGGCTGTTAGTAGCGTGCTAGTCACCATTGTAGTGGCAGCACTATGGCGATTCCCGATTCCCTTTGGTTACGTCCTGCTTCTTAGCGTTTACGTGGTACTTTTCATGGCTAGTATGATCTTAACTATCAGTCCCCGCGTGCTACGTAACTCGCCGACGCTGCAGCAGCAGATCAAGTCGCAGCTGTTTATTATCGCCAACCAAGGGGTTGTTGCAGTATTTTACCCCCTTTTCAGCGCAATTTTTAATCGATTATCTGGGATTCACCAGGCTGCGTTCGTACTGGTGATGCCGATGATTAAGTTTTTCACCAAACAGAATGTTGCCAACGCAGCAGCAAGTTCCCACGAGTATATTGGTCCTATTGTGGTATTCTCGATCGACCTTTTCAAGGTTTACTACGTGGCAATCTGCATGCAAACGTCAAAATCAATCGGCACAACACTGCTTTTCATGGCCGCTGACAGCTTCCACCTGATTCTCGCTCTCCGTGGGATCATTTATCAAGCGAACATCGTCCAAATAGCACCGACAATTCAAGGAGTTTGCTCATCTGAAAGCTTTTTTCGAGAATTTCTGGAAGCTGCTCATAAACGTTTTCTTACGGAGGAAACGCCGTCAACACGCGATCGACGAATCCGTTTATTTTCTCCCTTTCCTCTCCCACTTTCAGAGGAAAGCAGAGCGTTAATTGGGAAGTTAGAAAAGTTACCCAGATTTAGGAACGACAAATCTGAGAACCGACGATGCTCCAGCTACCCTACACAACAGCAGTTAGATACCGGCCCAACTGGGATAGCACTTGTGGCAGCCACTGCCAAGCAGAGTCAAGTCGTTCCTGCCAGTCCAGTTCCTGTCAGCTTAAAGAGGGACTCACAACCACATTTTGAGGAGAAAATCATTTATGGTACTCTTCAAACGCTTTTCCACTCCGAGTACGTTCTCGTGGCTGAGTATATCGAGTTTGTGGTGCCAATGCTCTACGCTCCATACCTATTGGCAATTTTCCACCTGCCAGTGGCTGCGTACTACCCCAATACGGTCTCCATGACAGCGCAGGAAATAAGTGGAACGGTGGCGAATATCCTACTTTATGCTACGATCGAGTTCGCCGCCTTTGTCGCGCTGGTTGTTGTTTTGAGACGAAAGATTGGGCTCTCACCTCTGTATCAGCTAGCTTTTCTACTGGAAACCCAAGCTCCAGCTCTTCAAGGGCACCTTTTTGTGTGGACTATTACTATTCTCCACCTTACACTTGCGCATTACGGTACGTACGTACAATCTGCTATCATTATCTGAGCTTTTATTGAATATCTTCGCTCTGATCATACAGGCGTTGACTTCAATATTCAAATCGCATAAATTTTTCGAAAAATAATTTCCAGCCCATAATGTAAAACTATTTGTGTAGATCAACTAAGTTTAGTCAATGTGTTTCTCTAGAGGCCACGAACCACCGCGAAGATGCCATGGAGGACTTTTCTCACAACAGGACAGCACAAGCTAGCGTCACTATGGCATCGCAGTCAGATAGGACACAGAAGCGAATACTCGGTGGAACGGCTTCTCGCTTTTCGAGACTACTACGAGCGTACGTCACTAGCTCACGCTGTCCTCGTGTGCATGGTGTCGCCGCTTCCAGCCTTTCTCGTTGCGCTGGCAATTGACTGTATACCGCTCCGTCCGCCTTCAGAAGGCTGGAAAGCGAACTACGCCGTTTGGATCCGACTACTTTTGGCAATTTTCGTTGAAGCTATCGCAGTGGCCTTCCAAGTGAGAGCTGTAATCATACCAGGAACTCTTTCAAAGACTGGGGCTTCTGTTATCGCCCTAGGCACAGCGATCTGCAGCGTTTTGCTCACAATGGCAGTAGCAGAGATGTGGAAATTCCCTATTCCTTACGGATACGTGATCATGCTCAATTTTTACGTGCTTTTTTTCATGGTTGGCATGATTTTAGTCATCGGCCCACGGGTGTTGTTGACCTCATGCCCTGTTTTAAGACAGCAGATCAAGGCTGAGCTGCTCGTTATGGCTAATCAAAGCGGCGTTGCGGTGCTTTACCCGGTCTTTAGTGCCGCTTTCAACCATCTTTCGGGAATTTACCAGCCGCTTTTCGTATTAATCATGCCTCTGATCAAGTTCGCAACCAAACAGAATATCGCCTACTCAGCTCAAAGTTTCCACGAATACGTCGGTCCACTGTTGGTTTTCTCGGTGGATCTCTTCAACATTTACTACGTTGCAATCTGCATGCAAAACTCCAAATCCTTGGTCACAACACTGATCATCATGTCATTAGACGGATTTCACGTTATTTTAGCGCTACGGACTATTTTCCATCGCTCAAATAGTGTCCAAACAAGGCAACAAACGAGTGTAACACATTACCTTCGAGATCTACCAGCGTTTATCCGGGAAGAGTTTAAAAAAGATTCGTCGTACTCCTGTGATCGACGCATTCGGCTTCTTGCTCCTTTCTCGCTCCCTCTTTCAGCAGAAAGCAAAGCGCTTATTGATGAACTGGTTAGGACGGACTGCTGTACAAATGATACTTCACACTGCGGGGCGAAACCACCTGCCAAGAATTGCCTACAAAATGGACCTATACTGGTAAAACCAAGCCAAGTTGCTCCAGTTAAGTCAAGTTTGGTGCGGAGGTCTTCTTCAACCACAGATCTGTCTCACGCTAACGTTGGATTTGTCCGAGAAGCGCTCCAGACGCTCTTCCACTCGGAATATGTTCTTCTGGCAGAGTACATTGAGTTTATGGTCCCGATGTTGTACGCTTTGTATCTGCGGATTCTTTTCCACTTGGAAGTCGCGGCGTATTACCCGCACACAGCCACAATGACAGTGAGCAAACTCAAGACTACAGTGATGAATATCCTGATTTACGCGTCCTTAGAAGGTTTATCACTTGCTGCTCTTTTTCTTCTCTTAAAGCGCAAGTTCGGGTTTTCGCCAGTGTACCAGATAGCGTTCGTATTGGAGTCCCAGGCTTCAGCTATTCAAGGTCACCTTTTCTTATGGACGATCTCGATTTTACATATCACACTGGTGCATTATGGTACGTGAAACTTTAGAGTGTTTTTTTATTAATTTCGTGATCTGATCAGAGTTTGTTTTTTTGTTTCTAGGTGCTGATTTCATGGTTCAGAGCTCGTAGAATAAAACATTTATTTTATTAAAATAAAATAAACGTTCCCAACGCCTGTCGTTTCGCACTATAACGTCAAAATAGGCTTTGAATACTACAGCGATCATGACGGAGACGAAGCGTGGCGACTCGGATGTTAAGCAGTCGATGCGGCCTCAGTTCTTCACTCCGCGCGAAGTAGCTACTCACAATTTACCCCAGGTACGACTGACTTTCCCTACACTAGATCTGATTCTGAAATCACGCCTAACATGTCTTTGGGTAGGATTGTTGGGTGTCTATCAACCACCGCGTCCTGGACATCTCTTCTCTCGTGGAGGAGAACCCAGGTGCTCCCTACTTAAAGTTCCACCTAGACGTTAGCTTTGAACTTATCGTAACTTTTTAACGTGAAGGCGTCCTAGTTCAGCCTTTGATTCATCACGCTGGCGAAGATCTCTCTCATTGGTTTGACATCGACACGGAGGATGTAAGTAGCTTCACATTCAAGACCCCGTCCGGCTTTAAAATCTAACGGTAACCTGCTCTTCAGGTGAAATACCACGTAGACGCAGAGCGAAATTTGTCCGTTCCTTTCGTGCCGTACGGACGCTTTTTGCACGTGTCTCCACCAGATCCTACCGCTAATTGGCGCACAGCCGACCTGTTGCCGTGGTGGCGTGACCCGAAATACGTCGTCGGGCGTCTTACCAAGAAGGCCCGTTGGCTTGAGATCGTCAACGTCCTGACGCAGCAGCATCACGGCCTTGAAGTGTGTAGCGAGGAAACTCTGGCCGAGATCCAAACGCGTTATCTCCGCGTAAATGCCCACGCTGGTAGTTACACGTGGAAGCACCTGGAAGACGACGAGTTTGTGCCTTTGAACATGCAACGCACACTGGATGAGAACGGGATTCCAGATGAGTCCCCTACTTTTGAGAGATTTGATATGGACGAGCAGCAGTACAAACCCACGCTCCACATCTACTTTGATGACGATCTTACCGTCCTGTAGAGTTAGGTTCCCTCGCTAACAACCTCGCAAATATACATCTGAATCCGTAGTAGATATACTACCAAAAAGACGCGGCTCTCCAGATTTTCAAACACAAGATCGCTATGATCACGCGGGTGGTGCCGTCCATCAAAGGGCAGGGAGAGTCTGCTGGCTATGAGTTGACAGGCTTCCAAGGACGAGTGAGGCCACCCGAAGATATTCTACGACAGGCTCGAGCCACTAGGTAGAGCGATGGAGCGACAGATTACCTTCATTTGTCGTAAAGTTGACAAGATGCTGTTTTGTGTGTGTGTGTTTTAGTATTACGGGCGTTCTGGGGCAGATTGGTTTGTTCACTTACTTGCTTGTCCTAGTAGAGCGACTACCAACTTGTGCCTTTAGCGACTGTCGCTTCCTACGCATTAGAAATCCTCCAAGAACTCAAGAACGAGACGACAGAAGTCCAAGATCGGATGGCAACGCTGCACCAGCGAGTAGATGTCCTAGCAGAAGTGGTGGACTGTCAAATCCGCCGGCACAACAGTGGAGTGAGGTCTGAAATCGACCTGATGCTTCCATCCAAAGAGGAGAGCGATCGTGTCCTGTGCATGCAGACGATCCGTTCTTCGGTTGGTGAGAATAACAAAGCTGGCCGTCCTGACGCAATTCTCGCTGCTTACGAGCGATGCGAAGGCGTTCCCCCTTTAGAACTGGTGGGTACAAGATACATAGCACACTGTTAGTTTGTGTGGTCTAACGATTCTGCTGTGCTCACAAGTTGGATGGATTTTACGGGTCGGACCTGCGAGACGGCTCTGCGAATCAGACGAATGACCACCTTACTCAGCACCAAGTTGTTACTACTGGGTCTATTTCGCGGAAGAAGTACAGCAATCCGGGCTTCTTCATGGAGGAATGGCTGAAAAATGAAGAAGGAAGACAGCAACGGGCGTTGGAGATCAAAGAAGAGCGACGTCGAGGACGGCAGCAAGCTCTCAACCGACGGGAGCTGGACCAACAACGCCAAACAACAAGTACCGAAGAGACAAAGAGTTCGTCGAGCTGCGATGACGCGGAGCAGAAGCTCAAATTCCTGAAGATCAGGTCGTGGAAGGAGATCTATGGCACTGGCGAAGGCAAAGAGCTGATGAAACAGCAAACAGGTCGGAGCCCCAGCCTCCGCGATCTACGCAAAAAAGCGCACCAAAGTCTTGTTTCAATCACGCAAAGTCCCCCAAGAACCGACAAAAAGGAAGAACGTCAGCAAGTATCTCCTCCGCTGCCACCACCTCCTCCAGAAGATCCAAGCCATCAGTCCGACCAATTTCCCACGACTCCTCCTGAATCTTCATCAACCCCCACAGCTTTACGTGGTGCCTTCATGCAAGAAATGGACGATGACGAGGTCGCAATGGAGATGCAGCTCGAAGAAGGGTTCACGAACGGAATCCCTCCGCCTCCTCCACTGCCTCCATCTGCAAGCCCGGAAGAATTCACGGATCACGGATTGTCGTACTACTACGACCCCACAGCCACACACAACCTGACACCACCCCCTCCGCCTCCGCCTCCTCCTCCCCCACCTGAGCTTGATGAACAAAGTAAGTCTGACGCATACTACGACGCCTATGATGAAGAAGACGAGGGGATTCCACCACCTCCAATTGAAGAGTTCGTGCCCCCACCTCCACCTCTAGAACTCGATCTCTCAAGCCCGCGCAGTCTTTTAGAGGAGATCCATCTTGGGAAACCTCTACGACGCGCCAAAGACCGCCAACTACAGCGAGAAGCTCCCGTTCAGTCCCTCAATCCCCAAGCAGCTCTTCTCCAGCAGATCTTACAGAAGCAAAGTCGCGCCTTGCGTCCCGTGGAGCCTCGCGCCCGCCCGCCACTCCAAACGCGACAGTCTACGGGGGCTCCATTCGCCGACTCCATCGCGCGCATCCTCGAGCGGCGCTCCGTGATCGCCTACGACTCGGATAGTGACAAATCCAACAGCAGCGACAAAAACAATGACGATGATTGGTAGATGCACTTCAACTTCAACCAAGTGACCATCACTCATTTTGATGTATGTCACTCAAACATCTGTCCAGCATTATGTTTCGTACACAAACGTTACATCACCACCACACCACGCGATCCTTCGCCCCCCAATTGGCAATTGACCGGAAGATGCAGCAGCCCCCGCTTCCTCCCACGCCTCCGCAGCCCCAGGGCGACGGTATCCCGTACATTGGCTCCCGTATCTCGCTCGTGTCCAAGACAGACATTCGCTATGAAGGTTTTTTGTTCAATATTGACACCCGTCAAAGCACTGTCGCACTACAGACCGTCCGTTCCTTCGGCACTGAGGGCCGTCGGGCCGAGCACGTGCCTCCATCGCCTCATGTGCTGCAATACGCGACCTTTAAGGCCTCGGAGATCAAGGATCTGCATGTGTGTGAAGCTGCACCTGCGCCTGCGCCTCCAGTCCCTCAGCCTCAGCCTCCTGCTCCCGAGGCTGTAGCTCCTCCTCAGCCGCCAGCTCAACCCCCACTCCCGTCAGGCCCTCCCCCTCCAGTTGCAGCCCCTACACCCACTCCTACGAACTCGAAGCCTACTTTATTGACCCCGGGGTCAGTGTCTAGTGCGCAGCCTCAGAAGACCCAGCCTCGCGTTCAGGAACCAGCTCAACCGCGGATTCAGGAACCGACTCAGAATCAGAATCAGAGACGGCAACAGGGCAATAATGCTCGTACCATCCCTGGGATGGGAGGACACTTGCTGAAGCGTAAGGAACGTCGCGTTCCTGGAGGAGCTGAAGCTGCTGGAGCTGGACCGGATGCTGCTTCTGGGGAGTTCAATTTTGCAGAAGGACTAAGCGATTTCGACAAGCAGCAGGAGTTTTCCAAGCTTGAAGAGACCAAGAAGGAGCCTACAGGCAGCTACCAGAAATCGTCGTTCTTTGATACTATTTCTTGCGACGCTCTAGATAGACTGGAGGGCCAGCGCTCCAGGATGAGTGGAGCTGATGAGAGGAAGCTCAACACGGAGACTTTTGGTGCTGTGGGGCTCAACAACCGACGCAACTTCCGTGGACGCGGACGAGGACGACGTGGAGGCTACCGCAACGGCAACTGGAACGGAGGTCGTGGCAACGGAGGAGGCCGTGGAGGACGTAACAACAATGGTTTCCCCAGACCGCAACCCGCTGGTCCCTGAGCGAAGTGCAGTTGACTGTTTTTTGAAGAACTGCATGGCCAAAAGAAACCCAAGAACTGGATAGGATACAAGAGCAGTGATGCTAACTCACCACAACAATGGACCATGAAACAGCTATCGACCTTGTTTCTCATTTTGCTTTTCAACACGACCACCGCCTCAACAAGAAGGTACGAATTTTGATTCACAGTGTGCAGCACTCTTACAATCCTAATGTCTCCTTGACTGAATGTAAAAACGCAGTATTGAAGCCTATCTGGAACGACAGCGTCGTTGGATTTCTTCCGGTTGAGCGCTGCTTAGCGTTGAGTTAGGCGCATTGGACGATTTCGTTGAGTGCGGCGTAGTATTCGTCACGGTTCATCTCCATTTCATCCTACAACGCAGCAAAAAATCACCTCAGTTCTCTACGACCCCATAGTTTCATCTACGAGTCTTACCCAAGGAACGAGTTTTTGGTGCGCACAAGCAACGAGCTGCTCCAGACGCAGTTCGTCGTCAGAATTCATCTTGTAGATTCGGTTTTGGTCCATATCGTGGCGAGCAATGTCCAATTGAATCGTGAACCAAGTGTCCAGCTCATGCGCCTGCATCGTAGGAGCAGAATTGGACACAAGCTCAAACGGCGCTGGCCCTGCATAAAGCGAGTAGCGGAGCTTGATGTAGCAGCGATGCTGGAGCTCCAAAGCGATCTCGTCAAAGTCCATACTGCCCAACTACTAAGCCAAAGGCTGGTTAAATCTTAAAACAGTTTTTAGGACAGTACGAGAGACAACGTACCGTGAGAATCTCCGACAGGATGCAGTCGTTCAGGTTGTCGTAGTGGAACTTGGCGATGTCCAGGAGGAAGTTGGTGGCCACCGAGTCGGGGCCTTGGTTAATGATATGGACGGCCTTTTTCAATAGTTTGTTCGTGTATCCAGTCCATTCGTCGTCAGTGATGAATCCGTCCCGATTCGCGTCCAGGACATCATACGGGGGTAATTTACACGAGCGGAGGCGCAGTTTATCATCGTCAGTGTCGTCATTTTGCACTAGAGAGCGCCATTGGAACCCCTTGGCCTGGTTACTCTCCGTATCACGGCGTCCTAGCTGAGCCAACGATATCGGCTCGGACTTCACCCCGTGGGCAGTTCCAATGTCCCCCCACCACGGAAAAGCCTGTACAGCGGTCACAGACACAAGAGTGCCCAACAAAGCTAACTTGACTCCGCCCATACTGGAATCCTTCGGAATGGCTAGCTCATTTCCATTCCAGACCCAAAAGAGAATCTTTGACGACGGCAAGTCCCCACCGCCCGTTTTGTAGATATGAACGGCGGGTGTTCACCGTGTGCCTCTTCACTTTGGATCTTACCATTAACAGGAAACTCCATACATGTAGTAGTCTCACTAATGACAATCCAAGAGCTGAGGCGGGCCAACCACATCCTGGAGATCGTGCGCTTCAGCCAACCACAGGCTCTAACCAAAAGCCAGGAAGCCATGAGCTTTGCTGCAAAGTTGCAACGTTTGCAGCTCTTCCCAGACATTCAGCTCGTCGCTCTTTGGTTTTGTTTTTTAGAAATGTTTCTATAGAGGCGACCGACGTCCGGATCACCAAGTGGAAAATCTGTGTGAGACTAAAACCCATGGCGACAAAGTTGCGCTGTTCCTGGAAGCTACTCTCAATGCTGGTTCCATCTATCGGTAGTCGGGTATGTGATCTCTTCATTTCCGCTTTACCCAGCTCCCCAGTACTTCGAAGCTACAGTAACTGCTTGACTTACAATGGGGACGATGGCGTCCAAACCGACTCCTTCAACACGAAGACCACGGGCTCATCGTCCGTCACCGGAAATGCCGATCGCGGCCGTAAAAATTCACCCAGTGAACTCTTGCAACGACACGACTGGGGCAGACGAACGTCGTGTTCGTGCCGACCACGACGAGATGAAGGACCTGGCACAGATCTTCAGGGCGATGGTGAGCGACCGGCGATCCAAGCGTAAAATCCGGCTGCAGTAAGGGCTGCTTAGGATGAATAAAGGTGTACATGAATTCTCAATTATTAGCGACTCGGTCTCGGTTGGTACGGTCTCAGGCACGATTAACAACTACGTGCTTCTTACGCACCGAAAGGAGTGACTTTGGTGATGTTGGAGCACTGGCACAGCTTCACCTTACGGCCATTAAGCTTCTGCGCGTCACGGGCGTTCGGACTCGGAAGGAAGTTCCGGTACAGCTGGAGCTGCTCGGGCGAAGCTTCCAGCATTTCACTCACGACAACCCACTCAACTCCTTCCGAGTACGGCGGGGTAGTGAGTGAGCCTTTGTAGCGGAAGATCTGGCCTTGCAACAGATTGTTGAGCTCCTCCCCACCGGCAATCTTGCCCAGTGCGACGTGGTCGTGCTTCTCGGGTTGTAGGGTGGAGATCTCGTCCCAGAATTGAGCCAGGAAGGCGTTCTCTTTGCCCTCGGTGAAGAACACGCCAACCACAGCCAACGTGCCGTCCTGTGCCTGGTGCACCAAGTGCAGCTCCATAGCTCTTGCCTTGCCGTTCACTGTGTGCTCACCTGTACAGAACAAACAAAATATTATTATTATTAAAAAAAAGTAGGAAGTTGTGAAAGGAAAATGAGGAAATGACGTACTGGGGGCGTGGAAATGGAACTGCACCGTGTAGTATTTCTTGCCGTTCAGAGTGAGGACGTTCTGCGCGTGATCGCTCCAGTTAACTTGGAAGTTGTCACCCCCGCGCACCAGTTGAATCTCAGCCGGTGCCGACCCCAACTGCAGCGCCGTCTCATCCGAACTGAGCGCCACCACCTCAGCTGCGGGGTCCTCGATGATATCGACCGGAGACTGGGACAGCATCGACGGCTCCTCGACTTTCTTGGCATTCGTGACGAAGGTCTTGTGGTGAATTGCCTTGGAGATCGACGAGCCCATTGCTAAGTCAGTTAGAAGGAGGTGGTTTGCCAGCAGGTTAAAAGTAGAATGGGCCTGAGTCTGGCTCTGGCGTTTGGACAATGCTCAGCGCGAGCTACCGGTAGGAGCTCCTAGCTCTCCAGTCTGGGACTCCCGCCACGCTAACGTGCGTGATTTTGCTGCCGTAGCCACCGTCTAAGCAGCTTCAAGCTCTGCGTGGGGCTTGGCAGAGACCTGGCGGAGGATGCTTTCTGTGGCCACGGGCTCCGTTGTGGTGGTTGTTGCACTGCAACCGTCCGACCAACATCATTTGCTTCCCCACAAGATGAAGACGGCCCTGCCTACGTTCGTGTGTCGCAGCAGGGCGACGGAACGCTCGATTGCTGGCGCTATCTGCCTGTAAAGGGGGAGGTGCTGGCCGTCTTCCACGCTCTCGACTGTCGACGCTGAAAGGCGAAGGGTGTGGAAGTTTTTTCAACTTCTAATAACCGCTACAAGGTGAACGGCAGCTCCAAGTGGCTGCATTTGCCGGTGGATCGATGTTAAACACGAGAGAGAGAGAGAGAGAACCAACAGATCTCCAAGAGAACCAACAGCCTAAAGGTGGATCTGTTGGTTCTCTTGCTTTGAGGTCATCGTGGAAATGCCATAAAAACAACAGGACGTCGGCGAATCCGGCCATGGAACCAACACTTCTGTTGCTTCTCTTGGCCTGTAGTTCGTTGCAGGTTTGAGGAGTGCAGTGCACCACCAGCATACAGGTACTAGTACAGGTACTACATGTAGTGCATGTGTAGATATTGATCCACTACAGCACAGTACAGCAGACTTCATAGCGCCATGGAGAGTGTCGTCCTGACGGAAAAGCGGTGGCTTGAGCTTGCACTTGCGCCTGGCATTGTCTGGCTGCTGCAAGGGTGTAGGGTGCAGCCGACTACGCCTTCCTGCATCCATCGCCAGGATCGGTGACGCGGCGTAACTGAGAGCCCAAAGATTCGAGCGCAGTTGGGCTGAACGCCACACTACAGGCAGCCTCGGAAGCCTCAGTATCGAAGATTTCTGCTTGCCATCTGCCTTGCTGACCGTTGGAGCCTACATCTGGGGGCTTGTGCGCGATTAGCGAGACTGAGAGGCCCAGTGCTTCAACTGCTTCGACTGCGGGCGTCGGAGAGCTTCGCTCGTGTTCGACGGAGCGACTTTATGAACACAAGCAGTACGACTAGCACTTGACGAGTTTGCGGTGCTGCTGTTCGTCATTGTGTTGCTTCTCCCACAACAGCGTTATCTACATGGAGGATTATGCGGTTGGGGGCATGTGTATTTACCGGTACATGTACCCTACTTCAGGTGTTTCTTTTTCCGCTGTCAAAGCTTTCCTAATAGACTTCCAGTAGTTCTGAATGTAGAGAACAACGTACCTTGAGCGACAAACTTGCTCAAAAGTGTCCACGCCAATTTTCCGACACAAACACAACGTCTCGAACCACGGAAGGTGCCAAGGAGCTACGCTTGACAGTCGCCACACTCCCACTTGTAGAGAACGCGAGCTCCGATTGAACACTAGTGGCAATCGCTCCCAGCCACTTCCGTGCGAGTCTACTCAAGTTCGGGTACGTCCTTTTGCGCGTCCTCCACCAGTCCAACGGGTTGGTTTCTCTCCCCGCCGAGTTCTTCACCTCACCCAAATACACACGAATCTCCTCATTACAGTCCTGATCCAAATGCGAAGTCTCCAGCTCAGCGTCTTGATCTCCGTACAAAAATTCATTCATGTTGAAACCCGACGCTGCCGTACGCGGGTGCTGACTGACCCGTGAGCGGGAAGCCTTGCTGTGGCTTTTGTTTGCCAGTTCAACGGCTGCATCACTCACTTTCTTCAGTGTAATAGGGATATCGACCGGACTCAAATGCGGCATCGTCTTAGCTATCCGGGGATCCAGAAACGAGACCCAGATGAGTTCACTGCTCTCCAGGTCCTTAAAGCGATCATCCAGCAGCTCCAGCAGCGTTTTACGGCACTCGTTCATCATAAATACCGT
>LGSM01000679.1:0-14703 GCA_001314345.1 Phytophthora multivora | reverse complement strand
TCCCCTGCAGCAGTCAGCCACCCCATACGCCTCGTAAATGCAAAGGTGAGGTGTAACCATCTCCTCAAAACGTAGGCTCAAGGAGCGTAGAGCAGTCGAACGTTCCTTGTTAAAGCTTCAATATATTTGTGGAAGATGCAGCCGGCAAGTTGAACCCCGAGTCGAGAAAGCAGAACGAGCGTAATAGAGAAGTGTTGGTAAATCCGTTTGTATAGATGCCAATAAATAAATGAATGAATGAATGGAATGTACAATCTAAACTAAGGTTAACTGAGTACCAATGTGGAGGATGGAGAGGTGTCGTTCTTGCGGGTACTTAGAGCCCCCACGACGATGAGCTGCTTTTCACAGCTGCTGCAGCTCGTCGCAGTTTCGCGTCCGCCCTCCGCTTCAAGTACTTGGGGTCGTTCTCGTAGGAGAAGAGGCGAGACAGCGCTGTTTTCGAACTACGTGGGCGTGCTGTGGGCTGCGGTACTGCAGTTCGTGTTGCTTGGGTCGGTCGAAGCGTGGTGGTGTCAATACACGTGGGCGTGGCGATTGGAGTTGCAACGAACATTGGCGTTGCAGTAGGAATTAAAGTTGCCGTGGGGACGGATCTCAGCGTCGGGGTGGCGACGTCGTCCTTGGATTGTTTCGGGATCTCCACGGTCAAGACGCACGACACTTCCGGGGATGCCACCTTGGTCGATGCAGTTGCTGGCGCCGTCGCAGGTGCAATCGTTAGCTGAGTAACATGCTCGGTTGGTGCTGGTGTGTAGCGTTGGCTTGTTGGTGGCTGAAGTGGTAGAACCTCGGCGAGAGGTAGAGGTAGATCGTCGGCGAATGGAGACCACGCGTCATACTTCGCAATGAGCGATCGCACGTCCACTCGGCCGGTGACGGCGATGCAGGAGGGGATGTCGCGGGGCACGACTTGGTTCTCGAACAGACGTACTAGGCGTAGGACGGACATGTTGGAGGGGGGAAAGGCTCGAGGAGGGGGCTGGAGGTTGCGTTGCTGGGAGGAGGAGGCTTGTTCGGTTCGAAGGAAATTCGAGAATGAGCTCCGCTAACAAGCTCGGCAGCTACGCTACAAACCAGCCTTTCTCGTTCTCGTATCTTTTTATCTTTACTATCACGAGCGCCACCACAGAGTAGCCAGACCCATCAATCAAAACGTCCCATTTAAATTTGTGGCTCCGCATCGATGACAAGAGTTCGCGCCATGCCAGCGCTTTTTCTTCTTCTAGGAATTGCGGTGCTTTCCGTAGACGCTTCTTCTTTAAACGATACCGATGGTGCCCTGTATTGAGTATCGTCTTGAACGCCGAAAAGAAGTTATTTTCATGGATCTTCTTCAACTTAAAAATAATACTACTACTTCGAAGTATAATATTTCTCGTTCCTTATTGGAGCTTCAACATTCTTCTTCAACTTGTAAAAAGCACAAAGAATTGAAGAAAGTGAAACACGTCGCTGAGGAGGCCAAACGCATGTCCTGAAGACAAGAAGAATAAGGATAAACTCAACGAAATCCTCAGGAGAACGAGCAGAGGTTGGATGAGAGTGCAGTCCGAATGGCGGAGTTTGCCGCCGAAAGGGAGAACTGACAGGCGAGACTAGAAGATACGAAAACGGTCTAGGCTGTGACTGCCAGAACGTATTCTTCGCTCCATCGACTGCACAATAAGCTCCATGTGAGTCCGAACTCGTAACTACCGACGTCGCCTCCACTGCTTGTACACCTAGCGATATCGACGCCAGATGAGGAACTGCAGTTCATAGCAACGAATTGATGGGTTCTCGTCCGCTACATGCAGCCTTCTCTTCTTGTCATTGCACCCCGCGCTCAAGCGCCCAATGTTCCTTCGCATGTTATGGCAATTGCGAGCTAGAGTATAAACACACACCTTGAGTAACTGATAGCAGATCCCAATGAAGCAAGACAGGAAAGCTGCTACTCAGCAGCTCCTGAGTGCCCGAGTGGCTAAGCTCTTCTACACGACGGCCTTGATGCAATTCTGCCAAGTGGAGTGCAATGCTGCTGGGCGCCATGTACATGTAGTAGTGCTCAGTAACTTAACATCATGATAGCTCCAACAGATTCCACATACCCACTCGACACACTTACTCAAGCACCGTACGTCTTCACCCATGCAATATGAAAGACAGGACCGAAGCAATCCACAGCGACACGCCCGCATCAAATGCTCCACGCAACAATGACATCGAGCTACAAATTTGCGATTACCGATGACGACGAAAGCCTCTCCCAAGTCCAGGCTTCATCGCAGGGTCTCCAATGCTCAGGTTTTTCGGGGGCAACCCATCGAAGGTTCACCTAGGCCCCCCCTCCCCTCCCCTTCACTTGTACGCGCAGTGTCGTTCTCACTTAAAGGAGGGGTCTTCTGCTCCTCTTCCGGACTGTAAATCGGGTCCTGTAGTGCTTTTCTGCGCGGCTTCCCGGGTCTTGTGGAGGTCTTTTTGTGTGTTCTTTGGATTTCGTCGTCATAGCGAGAATTTAAGTATCGCGTACGCTTCCCGGCCACGCGAACTTCACGCCACTCTTCGTGTTTCTTGAGCTGCTCTTGATACTTGCGCCAGATCTTAGCGGCTTGGTAGCGCATAAAGTCTCGCTTACAAAATATTACTACCGTTCTGTTCTCCACGCGGGGCGCGACAGGTGCCACTGGCTGGATAGCAGGAGTTACTTGCCTCAATTCTGGGGGTGGACTCACTGATGTTGGTGCCGGTATCTTTCGGGTATCACTCTCTGATTGTTCCTGCACTCGTGCAGCTCGAGACTCCATAAATGCTCGATACATAGGCGTGGGAACCTTGACTGCTGGTCCAGCAACCGCATCTGGCACTGGATTTGGGCCTTGATTCACCTGTACAACCCCCACATTTCTCCTGGGTGACTTCTGCTCGTTTTGCTGCGTTCTCTTGCGCTTAACTGCGGTCTCTTTCTTCATCGTCTTGCGTTTGGGGGGTGCTCGCTTCTGTTTCCCTCCCCGTTGTCGATATCTCGGCAAGTGTACCCTGCTAGGCAAATCATCCCCGTTGAGAATGTCTCGCATTGTTAGAATACGTGACGATTGAGATACCAGCGCAGCTCCAGGGACGACTGCAGCTCCAGTGGGTGGAACTGCGGGCCTTGAATGTGGTTCGACTTGCCCGTGCATCTGTGTCGGAGGTTGTAATCGGCCCTGAGCAGCGATTGAGTCGAACATGGACTTCACGTTGTGACGTGCAGCATATTCAGCGCTCGAGCCGTAAGAAGCCACTGCCGAGGAAGTTGGAGCGCCAGCAGAAGTGGGAAAGTGCTTCATTACCCCGTTCAAGAAGGTTTCATCCGGGCGCTGCCGGCTGGAATTTAGTAGTGTGCCTGTCTCCTGGTGGCTGCGCTCAGTACTCTCGACGGGGTGATACGGCTGAGGGTGTTGGGGGAGAAACCGTTGCGTAGTCCACCTCTGGAACACCGACGTGTTCGTCTGACCTCCTGGCAGCGGCATCGGCCCACGACTTCCCCATTGATGTGGTGCAGTTGTAGGGACCCTTTCCAAGTTTCGCGGCGGAGGAACCGGCTGCGGGGCAAACATCGCTTGGCTTGTGCTCACCGACCTCCCCCTGTAATCCGACAACGACGGTGGCACTGCAGTTTGCCTATTCAGCCATTGCTGACTGCCAAATCTCTCGTCGTAATACTGACCAGACTGCTGCATCTGCTGCGCTTCAAAGCTGCTCCTGTCGTTACCTCCACCCTGAAGTCTGGACGCAGTGTCCGACGCTGCCACGTTCGCCTGGATGAATCCGCCCGCCACAGACAAGTAACGACTGTGTTGTATCCTCTCGACCTGCTGCTGGACCTGTATCTGCTGTGTCTGAGCCTGTGCATGAAGCTGCGCCTGTAGCTGCTGCAGCTGCAAGTGCATATTCCGTTGCTGTTGCTGCTTCGCCTGCGTCTCCAGCTCCCGTTTTTCCTGCTCGAGCTGCTCCTGAATCGCCACCTGCTGCTGCCTGTGCCAGTCGCCGCTCGATGTCGATGGCGCATGCATCTCCACGAGCAACGACGCTGCCTCGTTGCGTTCAATAGTCATAGGCGCTGCGTGGTGCGTGCTGCTGGCCAGGTACCCGAATTCGGACATTCCGCTAGCAGGCGCGAACTGCGGCATCCCCCGGTCCTCACTACGCGGCTGCTCGCGGCGCTGGGTCCGCATCGGCTGCGTGTGCTGGAAGGCACACAACGCGCGCGCTGTCTCCTCGTCGGACAGCGTCGTGCCCCACGCCGGGTCCATGAGCAGAAGTAGTACACTACTAACCAGCCAAAGCAAGTATTTTAACTACCGAGAGAGATAAAGAGGTTGTCATTTCGAGTCATATATGTTGAAGTAAGTATATGATCCGAATAAGTACGGTCGCTCCTCTATATAGCTACTCATGCCCAAGCTCCTTGAGCGAATGCTGCGCCGTGCCGCGACGCAGGGGCTTCTGCTGCGAGTCATGCGGCGACCAGCCAATGAGGTAGATGACCTGGAACGTGGCTGGAACTGTGCCGTCCTCCTGGCCGAACATGGACTGGTAGATAGAAGCGGCGGCCAGTAGCGTGTCGCGTGTGGCAGGAGCTCCTCGCGACTTCACGGCGTGGTTCTCGCCCATGCCGCGTAGGTGCTCCATGAGCACGAAGGCGTTCGGGTAGTCTACTTGGATGTAGTCCGTGTCCACTGCAGGTAATAGAGAGTTAGTAAAGGGCTGTAGTGGTGGTGGTGCGTTGGGGTCGGACCTGTGCACAGGTTGAAGCCTGTGGCCGACAGCAGGTTGCCGGCATCCGCGACGTTCATGAATGGAGAAATGTGCGGAGAGATGCCGCCCTGGCGCTCTTGGTCGCCAAGGATGAAGGCACTCCTGTAACAGCACCCAGTCAGCTCGAGGATACCTTTTTAAGCGGACGCCAAGCAACACAGACAGACGTACCGCAGCTCCTGCAGGGAGTCTCCTCCCAGCACAGCGCCAATGAATGCGCCATCAGGCTTGAGGGTGTCGAGCACCTGGTGGAACGTACTCTCGAGGTCGTTCACCCAATGCAGTGCCAGAGAGCTCATGACCAGGTCGAAGTGGCTCTTTGGGAACGGCAGGAACTCCTCGTCCACTACGAGGCGTGACGTCTCCACTGCAACAACCAGCACAAGATGAGGCTGGGCAACTCTCAAGTAGCATTAGCGAAAACTGCTAGACACTTACGCGTAGTATTCTCCGTCTCCAGGTCGTCGCGAAGGAGTAACTTCTCTGCGTAATGCAACACGACACATCAGATACAACGCGTCACCACCGCTACAGTAGCAAACGCGCACCGGCAGAATCGCATTGAATGAGCTTCTTGACGCCCCCCAGTCCGTCGTCAACGCTCAGGTTCTTGTATAGGTGGCCACTGCCACAACCGAGGTCTAGCGCCAACGGGAACTCGCGTTCGATGTCCTGCAAACGTCCACGGTTAACCTTCGTCCAACAACAACGGTCTACACGTATCGCACCTCCAGGCGGTCGATGAGGCGGCGGGCGACCTCGTCCTTGAGGTATTCGTACTCGTCGCTGTTCTCCAGAAGCGCAATGTTGTTACGCTGCTGCCTCTTGATTGCTAGCAGATGCAGAGGAGGTTGCAATGGTTAGCTACGCCCAAAGAGCCCCAGCTCCACGTGCATGTACCGTCCGTCCGTCCGTACCTCGATTAAAGATCGGTGCTGTGGAGAACGAGCGCTGCGCCAAGGCAGCCAAGCGGTTCTATAAGGCAGCAAGCACGCGTTGGTTAGTTAGACGTGGGTGGCGGCGACCTCCCTCTGAGGATCATTTACCATGACGGTGTGCGGCTGCGAACGAGCAATAGAAAATGACAACATAAACGAGAAGCATCGGCCAATCACATTTGTCAACTGCTGCTGTCTGGCTGATAAATGCTACGTGTATTCAAATTAAAAGAACGGTGGATCGCCGTCAGCTCTGCATGAGTTGTCTGATGGCTTAGGTGCCAGTGTGTGTCTGTGTGCCTTCTGCCTATCTGCTTCTGCTGCCTCCCACACCTTAGTGCTTGCTGGAGCCCTTGCCACGCCACGGCGCGCTGTCGCTGAAGATCGGGATGAAGTTGTTGATGGCGTCGCGCTGGTTCTGCACGATGCACTCGCAGATCCACACCAAGTTGCGCACCTCCTGCTCTTTCAGCTTCACATACGCGTAGAAGCACGCTGCAGCGAACCAAACAAGGCTGTCGTCAACTCAACGAACTCCTCCTCACAAGTGCTCAAAAGACCGCCACCTACCAAAGTGCATTTGACTCTGGAACGCCAACTCCGCCATCTGCACGTCACGCTCGTAGAACGCGTCGTCGATGGATTTGCTGTCCACGCCCTCGCCCTGGTGCACCTCCCAGATCTTGCGGTACACAGGGAACGCGTCCAGTGCCGCTCCAAGTGCCGACTCCTCGCCAGCTTCCGCCAGAAGAGCCGTGGCGTCAGGGTATAAGGCACCGATGGACGGGTACAGCGGCTTGCGGTCAGAAATACGCATCGCGGGCTAGAACCAGCAGCAAAACAGGCAATCACAAACAACCATGTCAGCTCGTGCTTTCAACCCGACAGGGGGACCACATAACAGCGTACTTCGTTCAACGGTGTGCCGAACGAATTCAACGTGATGTTAATGGCAATGCGGTCTGCCCGCGCCTCGAGGATTTCTCCCATGATGACCGCTGTGTCACCTCCAATCTCCTGCAGAAGCAGCCGACAAAACCGTTCAGTACGCACTCAATAACTTTACTTTTACAGTAGTTATAGCTCACCTGGCAGAAGTTGTAGAAGTCTTCAAGCCACAGCTTCAGCATGCTGTTCTTAATCAGTTCCATCTGCACCTCCTCCAAGACGTTGCGCACATCTGAGGTGCCTTCCATGCGATCGCCACCAGCGCTTTCCTCCAGGAACTGGCTGAAGTAAGTTCCTGCGCGCCGATGTCCGTACCGTGGTCAGATTTCAAAGCAACAATGAAAAAAAAACTACTTCGATTATCACGTACCAATGGGCGTATCAATCAGCACGGTCTCATACAGGTCCGAGTAGCCCTTGGCGTTTGGCTCGAACGTGCAGATGCTGCGCATGATGGATTCATCGAACTTTCCGAGTGGGTGAAGCTAATACAAGCGCACCAGGCTATGTTTAAAACAGACACACTACCAGTAGCCACGAAAGAGATCTAACGTCCGCACCTGTCCGATGAGCTCATTCACGTCGCGTCCGTTGAGAGTTCCCTTGAGCAGGAGAATCACGTTGTCAATCATGTACTCGTACCTACAGCAACCACCCGTTAGTTGGCGTCCGTCAACACTGTCCAGCCTGCACCATTCCATTGCACGCACGTGATGAAATCCAGGAACTGGCCCAGCGGCTCCATGGCTTGCGCGCGCAGGAAATTGAACTCCTCCACCAGCTTATTGGTCGTCCCGCCCTGGATTAAGCCCGGCGAGATGGTGCCTGACGACTGCAAAAATATCAAAACGCAATGGGGGGAATAGTAAGCAACTGGGCACTCGTTCTTACACTATTAGCTACAGACGCACCTCATCCGCCAGGAACTGGTCGTAGTCCGTCTCCTGCAGATTTAGTTTCACATCTGTATGCCATATTAGGACAAGGATTAGCACCGAGAGAGGGGAACTTTACACAACACGTGAGGCTTTCACCTCGTACCTTCGAGACTCTCGCACTGCGTGAGATGGTGATAGTCCACGTCGTCCAGGAAGCCCGAGCGGAAGCCACGCACCAGACCCTCCACGTAGCCGTGTTGGATGTTGAAGGTCGAGATGTCGCCTGCAGCCACCACCATTTTCTTTTTTTTGTATACTAACAACGTCTCTCCACTGAAGAAGATCTGTACTTGTGTTCGTTTTTTCGAAAAGTTAATAACGGGTATTTGTGGTCCACACGTATCCGTTATGATGTTAAGAAACTGTGCTGCATTAAAACATTTAATTTACACTTATTTGATATATATTTGCGACGAATGTAAACTGAACTCTCAAACAACATGTGGACACTTGGCAACAAGCAATTGGGGAGGCTGAACCTCTAAACAACATGTGGACACATCGCACCATGCAATTGAGGAGGTGGAGATCATGTGGCCAGACGCTCGAGTGGCAAAGTCTTTCAAAGATGTTCTCGTCCGCCATCCGCGCGAGCCGCGGCAGGGCTCTCGCCGTGCGGCGCAGCTTCGCGACTGCTCCGGCTGCAGCCACGTCACACGCGTGGGCGCCCATTGAAGCCAAATGGCAGAAGCGCTGGGCGCAACAGGAGTTACAGCCAGCCGCCACGTCCTCCTCCACGAAGGAGCCGTTCTACTGCCTCTCCATGTTTCCGTACCCGTCGGGACAGCTGCACATCGGACACGTGCGCGTGTACACCATCAGTGACTGCATGGCGCGCCTTAAACGTATGCAGGGCTACGACGTATTGCACCCAATGGGCTGGGATGCCTTCGGGCTACCGGCCGAGAACGCGGCCATCGAGCGTGGCATCTCACCCGCGGACTGGACTGTAGCCAACATCTCGCAGGCCAAGCAGCAGCTGAAGGCGCTGGGCATCAGATTCGACTGGGACCGTGAGGTCACCACGTGCGCGCCAGACTACTACAAGTGGACGCAGTGGATCTTCCTGCAGATGTTCAACGAGGGACTGGCCTACCGCAAGGAGGCGCTCGTGAACTGGGACCCCGTGGACAAGACCGTACTCGCCAACGAGCAGGTAGACGCCGAGGGGAGGTCCTGGCGCTCAGGTGCTATCGTCGAGCAGCGCTCGCTCAACCAGTGGTTCCTGCGCATCACTGAATATGGAGACCGCTTGCTGGATGATCTCGACAAGGTACGTGAATGGACGGTGGGTCTGCATGGATTGTGTATATAGCTAACCTTTCGCGTATTTGATCCGGCGCAATGAGTACAGCTGACCAAGTGGCCAGACGCCGTGAAGCGCATGCAGTCCTCGTGGATAGGGCGCTCGCAGGGCTCTCAGGTTGAGTTCCAGGCTGTGCTGGCTGCAGATGATGCCAATATCCCGCTGAAGGTGTTTACTACGCGTGTCGACACTGTCTTCGGTGTGAGCTTCATTTCGATGGCCCCCGATGGCGTCGAAGTGGAGGCTCTGTTGCCTCATGTTCCATCGGAGCAACGTGCCGCTGTCGATGCGTACATTACGAAGGTGCGTGCCATGAGCAAGGACGACCGTGGCAAGGGTGACACAACGGCAGGAGTGTTCACAGGGCTGTATGCGCGCCACCCGCTCACAGGTCGTCAAGTGCCGATTTACCTGGCAGAATACGTTTTAGCTCACTATGGCACTGGGGTGGTTATGGGCGTGCCTGCGCACGATAGTAGAGACCTGGCATTCGCGCGCCACCACAACCTCGAGGTGCGCTCCGTGGTGGGAAGCAGCGAGGGAACCGTATGCAACGAGGACGAGGTGTTTACAGAGCATGGGGTACTGCGCGATAGTGGCGAATTCTCCGGTATGACTTCGCACGAGGCGACTACAGCCATTAATTCTCGTCTCGAGAATGAAGGCGCTGGAGGTGTCACGACACAATTCCGCTTACGCGATTGGCTTGTGTCTCGTCAGCGCTACTGGGGTACTCCCGTCCCGATCATACACTGTCCGTCATGTGGACCAGTTGGAGTTCCTACTGAGCAGCTACCTGTGGAACTCCCGCCGGTGGGTGAGGATGTGGCTGACGATTTGCGTGGGAAAGGAAGTAGCGACTCTCCTCTTGCGCGCATGGCTGGTTGGAAGCATTGCAAGTGCCCGCGCTGCGGTGGTGAAGCTGAGCGCGACACGGACACACTAGACACATTTGTGGATAGCTCGTGGTACTACATGCGCTATTGTGATGCTCGCAACGACGCTGCTGCATTTGAACCCCAGCAGGCACAGACGTGGCTGAAGCGCACTGGTGTAGACCTATACATTGGTGGCATCGAGCACGCGATCCTGCACCTACTGTACTCACGCTTTGTGACCAAGTTCATGTTTGACCACGGCTTCTTAGCCACTGATGAGCCTTTTGCGCAGCTCCTAGCTCAAGGTATGGTGCTCGGCCGCACGCACAAGTCGCCTGGGTCTCTGCGAGCACTGGCGTCGGCAGAATATCACGAGGTGGTGAAGGATGGCCGTTCAGTCATTGTCGAAAAGAAGACTGGGCTGCCTGTAGTGACGCTGTGGGAAAAGATGTCCAAATCCAAGCACAACGGTGTGGACCCTGAGCAGATTCGCGCCCGCCACGGCGCTGATGTGACTCGTCTCGCGGTGCTCTTCAAGGCACCACCTGCACACGAATTGGAATGGGATGAGGCTGACCTCGCGGGCCAGTCGCGCTGGTTGGCCCGCATTTGGTCTCTTCTAGATGGCGCATTGTCCCACCGACGCGAAGGCGCGAGTCTTCCTTCAGCAGGTGAAGAAGAAAAGGAACTCCGTCACGAGCTCCATGGGACAATCAAGCGCGTAACCGAGGCACTGAATGACTTCCAGTCGTTCAACGTCGCTATCGCAGAGCTCATGAAGCTGTCTAACCTACTTGGAGAGCGTCGCACGCAGCTGCAGGGATCTGCTGCTTATGAAGAATCTCTACGCGCGCTGATTCAGATGTTGGCCCCGTTGGCTCCTCACACCGCAGCGGAAATGTACCAGGCTCTACAAGACGGCGATGACGCAGCTGATGTTCATACTTGCGCGTGGCCTGCGTACGATCCGGCACTGCTGGACCGTGCTCAAGTGAAAGTAGTCCTCCAGGTACAAGGTAAGCCGCGCGATACCATTCTCGTGGACCCTGCTTTGCTTGAAGCTCGTGATTCAGACGCCGTGTTGGCTCTGGCGCTCTCCTCTCCTGCAGTGCAGCGTCATTTGCAAGGTCGCGACGTACGAAAGGCGATCTTGGTTACCCCTAAGAAACAAGGCGCTCATGGACTACTGAATATCGTGGCGAAGTAGATATGTTGTATATCAAGCTGTCTTGGCCTATGTTAGACCCCGGGCATGCAGTGTATTGACAAATAGACTCTTGTCGTACTACCAGCATTGTCCATTATGGATACTTCGCTTACGTGTGGCAGAACAATGGTATAAAAGAGAGATGGCGGATTGAAAATGCAAAGAATATATATGTATCGTTTGTAATGTAAAATGCATGTTTAGTACGCTTCCAAAGTAATCTTCTTCCACGTCACATCAGTCCCACAGAAGTAAATCGCGCTGTCATCATACCGAAGTGTTCCTGCGACGCACGTTGAACTTCCAATAGGAGCTGGAGATGTTGTAGTCACCGCACTTCCCACAAAAACGACGTCGCCACCCGAAAGCTTCAGCATTGGCGATGATATTGTAAGCGCTGCCGTAGATCCGGTCTGTGAATGAACGATGGAAGCCTCCACTGCACTTAGCTGCAACTGCCCGAGAACATTTGCTGCGAGGGCTTTCACAACACTTCCTGTGACGTCCACATACAAAACGTCTGTAGAACCATCCTTAGAGACGCGGAAGTTGTGCGAGTCGACGTGAAGGGGACCACCCGAAACAGTCGTCAACGTTCCAGCAATCATCACCTGTGATGCTGCCGTGAGCTGTATGGTAGATGCCGTAGAAGTGAAAGCAACCGCTAAGCTGCTACCAGCCAGCTGCGTACTTGTGACCTTCAGGAGATCTGGTGCTCCGGTCGTAGCTTCCTTCACGTAAAATCCACCATTAGCGACCGACCCTGCGCCAATGTACGCGTGCACCGAGCCACCCGTCCCGGACGTAGAGTCACCGGCAGTTAAATCGACGGAGCCGCCAATACTAGTTGAAGCTGTTGTTTTGCCAGCAGCTATTGTCACGGTTCCACCATCTCCGGTGTTTCCTTCTCCAACTGATAGTGCAATCGCACCTCCTGAGCCACCGGTAGAAGCACCAGAGCTGAGTGTGATACCACCACTATTTGCATTTGTCGCTAAGCCAGAAAACAGTGTGATACCACCACTCCCAGATCCTGAAGCGCCCGTGCCGGTCTCCAGTGATATAACGCCTCCTAAGCCACCAGTACTGCTCCCACTTGACAAGTTGATGGCGCCTCCGTTGCCTGTGTCACCACTACCACTGTTGATATTAACGGCACCGCCAGAGGTACTACCTTCTCCACCGTTGATTGTAGTGATGCCACCTGCACCAGTTGTGGTCGTTCCTGCGGAAGCCGTCCAACTTCCACCTATAGCTGATTTACCAGTTCCAACAGCCAAAGTTATGCTACCAGCAAGACCATTGGTTGACGCGCCCGTCGAAAGCGTTAACGCCCCCGTTGGACCGGATGCTGGTCCAGAGCCAAATGAGGCGTCTCCACTTCCAGCAGACCCACCTGTCGCTGACGCTATTTGAACCAACCCACTCGAACTGCTTGTGCTAATCCCGCTAGTGATGGCGATAGCACCGCCGCCGCCTGTTGTCCCAGTGCCACCAGCTAGTTTGATCTTGCCTCCACTTGCTCCACCACCTGCAGTCGCACTTACGTCACCACCGGTCCCGCTGTCACTTTGGCCAGCATCGAGGCGCAAACCGCCACCAACACCAGTCGTACCCGCACCAACAGAGACGGAAATGGCGCCACCAGTACCACTTGAAGTGGAGCCCGAAGAAATTGTAATAGAACCACTATTTCCAGAAGTAGCTGACCCAGACGTTAGTGAAATCGCTCCGGTCGCACCAGGCACCAATTTTGTAGCAGACGAGATATCAACATTTCCACTAGCAGCAGCAGACGAGCTGGTGCCACTTGAGAGCGTGATAGACCCGCCAGCGCCAGTGCCACCAGAAGTGCTAGTCGCACCGGCTTTGATCTTCACAGCTCCGCCACCACCGCCTCCATCACCGGACGAAATCACCACTTCTCCGCCGATTGCTGCCCCTGCAGAGGCTATTCCGGCAGACATTGTAAGAGCCCCGCCAGTTCCGACATTGCCCGATCCAACCTGAACTAATATATCGCCCCCGGTGCCCCCAACGGCATTTCCTGTGGAAAGCGCGAGAGAACCAGAGCTACCAGCCCCAGTTGTACCGGTGGCCAGTTGCACATTCCCACTCACACCAGTCGGACCTCCATTCGCACTCAGGATCTCAACTTTTCCCGAGCTCTTGACAGTTCCTGTTCCGCTAACAAGCGAAAGAAGTCCACCCGTCGTAGAAGCCGAAGTGCCAGCCGATAACATAATGCTGCCACCCATGCCAGAACCGGCAGTAGCGTCAGAAGAAGATCCACCGACTAGAGAGATTCCTCCTCCGTTTCCAACTGTGCCACTGCCAACGGACATAGAGATCCCGCCGCCAGCACCACCAGTCGACGCGCCTGTCAATAGCGAGATTGAACCGCTTGACCCTGGTGACGCAGGACCGGTTCTCAACGTAACAGTACCGCTGGTGCTTGTTGCCACCGTAGGGTTAGTCACCGAGCCCGTCGTCAGCAACAGAGCACCACTGGTACCACTAGTTGCTTTACCGCTCGCGAGGGCCAACGCGCCGCCAGTGCTACCTCCAGCACCAGCAGCCAACACCAAATCACCACCAGTACCCGTGCTGCCACCACTGCCACCCAATACAGTCACTTTTCCACCGATACCGGAGGAATCGCTCGTTGCACCACCAGTGACTGATACAGTGCCCCCAACGCCTCCTGCTCCGATGCCAGTTCCACCAGCTACAGTAACTACACCACTCGCACCACCGGTGCTTGAACCTGAAGCAATTGTAACATCTCCGGATGCCCCAGCATTACTGTTTCCAGAGCTCACTGTCACCACACCCGAAACAGCACTTGTTGCCGAGCTGATAAGAACTTGGCCACTAGTGCTTGACGTAGCGGACGCTGACCCGCTCGTAATGGAAATGATTCCACCCAGGGTTGTTGCAGCGCTAGTCGCACCTGCGGCGAGCTTGATATCTCCACCTGCTCCTACTGTTCCAGTCCCAACCGATACGGTAATTGATCCGCCAGAGCCACCAGTACTTACACCTGTCGACACTGCGATAGATCCACTCGAACCAGAAGAAGCAGGACCAGATCGAATCGTAATAGCGCCACTACTGGTTGTTGTAGGGCTAATTAACGACCCCGTGGTCAGCACTAGTGCCCCGCTGATACCACTCGATGCACTTCCAGTCCCAAGATACAATGCTCCACCAGTACTGCCCCCAGCACCTCCAATTAGTTCCAGGGCACCCCCAGTACCCGTGCTGCCACTACTGCCGCCGGATATGGACACCTTGCCACCAGCACCGGAGGCATCGTTCGTCGAACCACCTTTCACCAACACAGCACCTCCGATTCCATTCGTTCCGACACCATTTCCACCAGTTACAGTCACAAGACCACTCTCACCACCAGTGCTTGCACCAGAAGCTATAGTAACAGCCCCCGATATTCCACTGCTGCTAACACCAGACGCCACCATCACTTCACCCGAGATTGCGCTATTTGATGATCCGACCGAAACTCCACCACTAGCGTGACCGAGCCCAGCATCGCCACTAGTAATCTCAACGGCACCACCAGCTAAGCCAGCCGTTCCGGAGCTACGTCCGGCCGTCAGCGACACCTTGCCGCCGGCGCCACTCGTGCCATCGCCCACAGTCACCAACACAGAACCGCCGTTGCCGCCCGCTGTGCTCGCGCCGC
>LGSM01000678.1:0-14724 GCA_001314345.1 Phytophthora multivora | reverse complement strand
AAAGGTTTTTAGCGTCTCGTAGAGCGCGACGATACGTCGATGCATAGCAGGCTTCGGGATTAGGTAGTAGACGGCACCGACGCGCTTGATAGCGTCTCTGATGCGCACGTACCGTCCCAGCATCGTAAAAGTCGAGCTCCAGCGTGTCACATTGGCGCGAAAAGGAGCAAGTTGCGTATGGCGACGGAGCTCCGCGTGATTCTTAAGAGTCCGTAGTGCCGTCATCGGCGTGGTCACTGCCGTCGCAAGCTCCTCGTGTTCAGTCAAAAACTGATTGGACGCCAGATTGAAACGGTGGGACGCACACCCCACCAAGGGGACACCGAGAAGTGTAGCCATGCGCTGATTGGTTGCACAGTTGTCGCCCACCAGAAATTTCAGCGAATCCTCTGATTGGCCAAAAATCGGTAAAATATTCCGAAGGAAGGAGCAATGGGACTCTGTTGATTGGTCTGCCTCGTCGAGCGAGGCTATCGCAAGTAGATCGTAGTACGTCTCGTCATTGCGCCAGTACATAACGATGAGCGCCACATAGTGCTCCGATAAACACTGCCAGCCGTCGAACATGATACCAAATTCCGGTGGAATGTTGGCCACAATGACTTTTTCCACTGCCACGGTTGCCACGCTCAGGTACTTTCTTAGCACCTTGGAGGAGATGGGCTTCAGACGAGACATCGAGCGGGTTAGAGGGTGGTCCACCTCAGATAGCGGCATGTTGCGGTCGACCACCCACTCCATCCAGTGATAGATGTTGGCAATCTTGTCGCTGACAAAGTCGAAAGAGTATAGATTGGCAGCCAGCGAGCCTGTATGCGCGACGTAATCGGTCTCATACTCGGGGTGCTTGTCCCTCAAGTGGCTAATGAGGTTACCGTAGCCACTTGAGGGTTGCTGGCGACGCACAGTACCGCAGTACTTGCACTTGAAGTAGTTGTCAGGTAAGGAAGCGTAGAGAACGCGGCAGATGTCGGAATTCTTGGTCATCGTGCACAGTAGAAGAGAGAGGACAGAGGGTCGGAGTTACAAGTCGAGTTGAAAAGTGAATTACAAAGGTAGAATGGCTGTTGCGCGGACTACAGAGCTCTACAGCGGAGTGTGGTAAATGACTGTAGGAGAGCAACGAAATATCCTTGAATTCAGTATTAAGCCATTTCTCAAGTTGTTTGTAGATTTACTTGAATAAAGAATGCAAAACTTGACTTCAGTAAAACAGCCAATAAATTCATGTGAAAACATTAATACTCGGCAGTTCCAAATCACAATAATATTTATTGTGGTAGAAAAATACTATTATTATTTATAGTAATACCTTCTTTTTTTTTAAGCACTGCGCTCCACCAATGCGACCCCGCGATCCCACGGAGGTTGGATCGTCAATCACGAACATTCACATTAGAACGACCAATCACAGCACGAAATGGATCGCGATCGCTGTAAGTTGTAAACTTTTATTCTGTGTAATGACGTTACAACATATGTGAAACTTCTGTTGTTCGTGTGGTTTAAATTTGTTGTATAGGTTGGATGTTGTTTTATATTTTCAAATCAGGTGTGGGATTAATTCTTCCTAGAAGTTCTAATCCCAAATGATGAAGGTTTCAAACAGCTTTCGCTGAAATGGTCGGGACATTTTATACCTTGTTACAATTCCGTCCAGAAACCCAACTGATCCTTACCACCTCAACGTCATTATTTTTTCCGTGCAATTTCTTGACTAGTAGTATCAGCAGTACTCTCCGTTCAGGATCGTTGCTCATCGCCGACAACGTACCAAGTACATGTAGTCCAGTTCGTGGGCAAGGCAGGGACACCTTGATTTCTTCATGTGTCAACGGGTGGACCAGCTATGACAGCGCCTACCAAGACTGAGTGGCAAAAGTGACATTTTCCAATGTTGGTCACCTCGACAGCATTACTCTTTCTCTTCTCCATCGCCATCCACTGCCTTCTGCGGCATCTCCACTGGCTTGGATGCACTGATAATGCCTTGTAACTTCTCTACAAGTTGTTTAACAGTCTCATGTTCCTGGCTGCTTGGGCTTGCACTCTCTCGCTTGTTCTCCACCGCCACGAGCTCAATTCTGGCCAGAATCCCGTAGTAAAAGTCCACCTCGTCCCTCAGACCCAGTATTTTAAGCCTCATGCGAGCATTATCCCGTAGCAAGTCCTTCACGAGGCATTGCGCCACCTCCACTTGACGGTCTAACCCATCCGCATCGCCTGCATATCTCTCGTCTTCTTCGGTCTCCTGTGAAGCTTCTGCAGAGTCTCCAGCCTTTGAAACCTCATGGCTTATAACCTCCACTTCTCGTTGACTAATAGACTGATGATGGTTCAATTTAATGCGCTTGGGGGCTGGCAACGCGCTGTCCGAATAACCTTCTCCTGCTTCGAGTAACCTCTTCTTCACATCCTTCGCTTTTGACGCCCAGTGGGTCTCTCGAGGCCGTACCAACTTGGTCGGAGTGCGGAGTTTCGTGGGCGACCGCATGCCACTTGGCTGTATCGAACGAGCTCTGGAGGGCGAGTTACATACACACGTAGATGCCGCCTGGAGCTCCGCCATAATGGTCCGTAATTGTAATTTAGAATTTTGCCTAAATTATTTTAGGTTTGTAGTCCAGTACAGTAATAAGTCAGTTGAGTGCAATAGAACTTCAACCTGTACATGTACAAAGCTTGTTTCCTTTACGACTTTACAACTACTCGCCTATACTCCCAGCCGCTTAAAGAAGGAGAGACTCAAGGCCATCAGGATCATACCCGCAAGCCCGCCATTGGCAACGAGGTGAATGCGGCCGTTTGCATACGTGTAAGCAGTCGGGAAAATCTCCTTCATGGCGATCGTGGACATCATCCCCGCGACGATACCGTACAGCCCCGCTTGGTAAATATTGTGCTCTCCATCTTCCCCAAGGGATCCGTAGGCGATGAAGGCCCCTATATGCTCAGCAATAGCAGCAACAACGCACCACATGATCCCTTTCCACTTGCTTCCAGTAGCGAAGTACACTGGAGCAGCTACAGCGACTCCCTCTGCGATATTATGGAGACCGACACCGAGCGCCATCGAGAGACCAATGGCTGGATCTTCAATCCCAGCAGTGAACGTTGCAATGCCCGACGGAATGTTGTGGAGAGCAATAGCGATGGCACTGAGGACGCCCATCCGCTGTAGCTTGTCCTTGGCCGCTTCGTCCATGTTGATAAAGCCTTGACCTCGTGGAGACTCCAGTAATACACTGTCTTGGATACTACCACGGAGAGACCCTCTCATTTCGCTCTGGGTAATGTGCTTGGGGGTCTCCGGGCCTACCGAAGGCGTAAGTTTCTGTACCACCAAGTCCACGCCGTAGACGATCAGAATCCCGACGCCAAGGCAAATTGTCGCTGCAAGCCACGACTGACCGCCGACTGCGTCGTCCGCATCATCCACTTCAAAAGTCAGAGTAAACTCCATCACTGAATATCCAAAGCTGGCCATGAGCGACAGGAAGACTGTGAGGCCGCCCGAGATACTGAGAGTCGAGGCTAGAGCCATCGGAGTGGCTAACCGAAGAGTACGAGGACTGCAGATGATAAGACCTCCTACGACTGTCGCGAGTGCAGAAGCAGCATTGAGCTGGAACGCAGTCGCGATGTGGCCTGTGTGGTCATGGTGACTCATGTTCGTCAAGCGTCAAAGTCCCAGCAAGTTCGCGAATGAACTGATCAACCCAAAAGACTGGGGAATCTCACTCGCCTCTTCGAAATCTTCCACCACCCACACGTCCATCGTTGCTGCACGAACTACAGGCGCCAGTGGTAATGCTGCTGCGCTGGACTTCGACGGTGGCACGTGGTTCAAGTGGCGATGGGACCAGCTGAAATAACCGAGTAAGGGCAAGCACTGACCATTTTTCGCGTGTATCGCGCTGGTTTGAGGTCGGTTCGGACAAGTAGAGTCGCTAAAAAACTCACCAAGACCTGGGAATACACCTGCGTCGTATTAGCTACTGCGTGGAAAGTGAGGTGAGCTAAGGTTGAGCCTTTCCTCTCATTAGTCAGCTGTACGTGGTCGTCATCTTCGAGCAACTGTCTGAAGCTAGACTTTAGGATGCCATTCTAAATATCTAGAATATCTGATCTGGTTCTTATTTTCCAAAAGGCCAAAAGCTGTAGCCATGTGTTTACCAACCAATGAAAAGCTAGGATGGCCATGCACCAACCGAGCGCAGCATATAACCATCGAGTATGGAGACGCCGCTGCTTTGGTGCGTGGATGAGTTGAACGTGGCGACGCGCCGCGGCCGCGTGGTGCGTAAGGTGCGCGAGCGCTACTTACGCGACGATCTGAGCTGTTCACTGCCCAATTGCGCGTTGTGCAGCGCCGAAGACGACGTGAGCGCGGCTGCGCACGTACTGGGGACCACGAAGACGCTCTTGGGGGACAACCCGCGCGATGGGGTGTATCTATTACCGTCCATGAAGACAGTTTTGCTTCAGATGGACGTTTTGGAGTTCAGTACCAAGAAGAAAAAGAAACACGTGGACACTTCCGAGGTCTTTGCGGACGTCGTGGTGTTGGAGACGGTCTGGGAGTTCGTAAAGCGCCAAGACTTGGGAGTTTACAACCGTCTACGCGCTCTACTGATGAACGCCGACCGACGCTTCGTCGTCTTCGCCAATGAGCACCACAGGTCTTGCTTCGTCCAGAAGAATCAGATGCTGCCAAGAGGATACTCAGCGGAGGACACTTCGGAGGACACTCTGGAGACGGAACAGCAGCGCAATGAACGAGCGGTTGCCACTGCTTGGAAGTGGTACGCAGGTCATTTGAAGGAGCTGCAAAGGAAGAACGTGAAGGTTCAATTCGTGGCCAACGACGCTGAAGACTTGAAGAACGCGGAGCAGTTTGGCGTCACGGGAGGGAAAACAATTGCAGACTTCTTAAAACCGGTGGCGGACACTTTCCCGGAGCTGCTGGATCTCTTGTCTGCTTCGGCTGCTGAGGAGAAGGAGCTGACGGCTGAAGGAGTGAGCACTACGAAAGGACGAGGCAGGAAGAAACTGTATCCGGAGCATTTATCCTCTGCGGAATTACTGGCGGGTATTAAGAACAAGAGGTTCTTTAAGGGAACGATCCGATGCAATCGTGACCACTGGTTGGAGTGCCACGTGCTGATTCACGGCGCCAACGGAGTGAAGATCCCAGTGCTACTACAAGGCCGAGAGCATATTAACCGCGCGATTGATGGAGATCTCGTTGCGATTCAACTGCTACCGAAGGACCAGTGGAAGAAGCCGTCGGACTCATTTGCTGCTAATGGTACCGCAGCTGCGGAGGCTGCAGAGGAAGATGACGACAAGGAGGACGCCCGGCCGGAACCTGTTGGCGTAGCGGAGCCTACAGTTTCGTTGGAACAGGTGGCGCTGGTGCAGAGTGACGCGTCGCAGAACGCTAAGCCTGCGGGTCGCGTGGTGGGCATCATTCAGCGTAACTGGCGCAAGTTCTGTGGCTCATTGGAACCTCCTCGTGATGGCGCTACGCTCAATGCGTCCGGAAGCTGCCTGGTGGTCCCCGTGGACCGGAAAGTGCCGAAGATTAAGATCCAGACTCGTCAGCAGGAAACGCTTATGGACAAGCGCTTGTTGGTGGCGATTGACTCGTGGCCTGCAGACAGCAAGTTCCCGTTGGGTCACTACGTGCGCACGCTGGGTGTGATTGGCGACAAGGAGACGGAGACGAATGTGCTGTTGATCGAGCACGACATCCCATGCGACCAGTTCAGTGACGAAGTGATGCGTTGTCTGCCCCCGGAGGACTGGAAGATCACAGCGGAAAACTCCACGGGCCGCCGTGACCTGCGTGATCTGCCCGTGTGCAGTATTGACCCGCCTAACTGTAAAGATATCGATGATGCGCTCCACGCCAAGCTGTTACCCAACGGGAACTTGCAGGTGGGCGTTCATATCGCCGACGTGACGCACTTCGTGGCTCCAGGTAGTCCACTGGACGAAGAGGCTGCAGACCGCGGTACTTCTACGTACCTAGTGGACCGCCGTCTCGACATGCTGCCGGGTCTGTTAACGACCAAGCTCTGTTCGCTTACGGATGTTGAAGACCATTTTGCCTTCAGCGTGCTGTGGGAGCTGAAACTTGTGGGCAAAAATGACGTGCAAGTGATTGACGTGCAGTTCTGCAAGAGTCTGATCCGCTCGGTGGCTTCGCTGTCTTACCAACAGGCTCAGGAGTTCCTGGATGACCCTGAAGCTGGTGGAGTGTACGGCCAAGATACGAGACCTAAGAAGAAGAAGAAGGGCGAGAGTGAGAAGGACTTCGAGCGGCGACAGTTGTTGGGCAGCGGCATTAAGACGCTCAACACCATTGCCACTCGACTGCGGGCCAAGCGTATTCAGGCTGGAGCTCTGACTTTAGCGTCTCCGGAAGTGCGATTTGTGCTGGACACAGAGACACAGAACCCCATGGACGTGCAGATGTACACGCTGCGTGATACCAATGCGCTAGTGGAAGAATTCATGCTGCTGGCGAACATTACCGTTGCCAAGAAGATCGTGCGCCACTTCCCGACGTTCTCGATGTTACGTCGACACCCAGCGCCGTCCAAGCGGCAGTTTGATCTGCTCTGTAGTCAGGCGAAGGCCGTGGGCGTTGAGTTACACGTGGACACATCGAAACAGCTTCAAGACTCGCTGGATGCGGCTGATGCGCTCGCCAAGGAATCTGCAGGCAAGAGGAAGCACGGAGACAAGGCGAATCCGTACTTTAACAAGCTCCTGAGGATCATGACCACGCGCTGCATGATGCCGGCTAGTTACTTCAGCTCCGGTGAAGTAGCTCCTCCAGAGTTCCATCATTACGGTCTGGCTGCTCCGATCTACACGCACTTCACGTCTCCAATCCGTCGGTACGCGGATGTGGTGGTTCACCGTCTCTTGGCTGCTGCAATTGGCGTGGCTCCGCTTCCCAGTTACCTTGAGAACAAGTCGCATCTGCACGAGATCAGCGACCAGTTAAACCGTCGTCATCACGCCGCTCAACTGGCTGGCCGAGCCTCCGTCACTCTCCATACTGTTCTGTACTTCCAGCAGTATCCTACCCGGACGGATGCTGTCATCACCAAGGTCAAGAACAACGGAGTGGGTGTGCTGCTGCCTCGTTTCGGTATCGAAGGGATGATCTTCTTGTGCGACAAGGACGAGCAGGACGATGAAGACGTCGTCAAGTTCAACGCGAGCAGCCACACACTCACGTTGGTGCAGAAGAAGAACCGCAAGCTGCAGGTCTTCGACCGCGTGCGTGTTAAAGTGTACGTGGCGCTGACGTTCGGCAACCGCCAGGAGCTCAAGATGGATTTGCTGGAGGAGGACGATGATGAAGATGACCAAGAGGATGAGAAGCAGAAGAAGGCGGAAGCGAACCTGAAAGCTGCTCGCAAGAAACGCAAAGTGACCGCTTAAGTGGCAACTTGAGTAACACGTACGTACGAGAAATATCCCTTGTTTTACTTGCATGCCACGCGGTGTACGTCAATTGCACAGTTTGTCTTGGCTTTTGTGTATATGTACAGACCAGTGAAGTACTACATGTAGTATTTACGCGATCGTTACTACATTCATGCGAAGACTGAGCTTTGGGTATATGATCGACGCGATATACTGCATGTTAGCGAGCGTTCTACCTACATGAACTTTGACGTAGCGTGCTGGACCTCTAGTAGATTGTGAATGACAACTTCCGGTGTGGTACCAATGCATCGCGCCAGCTCCTTCTGGGCAACGTAGTCGAGCTGCAGGAAGCGGAAGAGCACGAAAGCATCCAGGAAACTCTTCTTCCACTTCTTCTTGCTCCAGGCGTCAGGTCTCCCGCACCGCCGCTGGGCGTTCGTCTTGAGCATGCGGAACTCGCGCGGATTCAGCGCGCAGTTCTGGTGCAACGTGTTCACCATGACATTCTGTAGCGTGAACAGACGGCGGAAAACGCGCTCGCTGATGGGGATCAAAGCACCGACGCCGCCTTCCGAATTGCCCATGACGTTCACGTAGAAGGAAGGTGGCGCTGCTGCACGGCCATTGACAACAGGTGCAACGGAGCCAGGAGCATCCACTCGCTTACGGAACATGCTGGAAACCTGAACGCCCAAGTGGAAGTCGCTGACTCGGAGGAGGCGCTGGCCACCGCGAGACTCGATATCTTGGGGGGCAAACTGCATCACGTGAAGATTTTCGTCCATGTCCACCGCTAAGAGCGCCAGCTTCTTCTCATATACACTGAACTCGGTGGCAGACACTGCCAAGGGCTCGTAGTCCTTCGCTAGTAGTACCAACTGCCGCTGCATCTCTCTCCACCGTAAGAAATGGACGCTCTTGTAGACGTCTCCGTACATGACGAAGTCCTTGACGACGTTCAGCGTTACGATGTACATCTGCGCGTCGTAGAACGCACAGCCGATCAACTGCTCCGACTTGAACTCGTACACGATGAGCTTCGAGCCAACAGCAGCTAGCACGTATGGCCCCAGTTGCGCCACCATCGAAATCGCCCCCTGTCGGTGCTCCTTAATGAATACGAGCCGCAATTTGGGCAACTTCCCGCCTGTAGCTCCGCCCTCTTCGTTAACGTACTGGGCGTAATCGAGTTCGTACAGCAACAGACGACCACGACCACTTTCGTCTTCACCGTGTGGACCAACCCAGCCCGTGCCAATCACCAGGTACGGACGCTTCTTCTTGTTCCACTCAGGCGAAGTAGACGCAACCTCCTCCTTCAACAGAGCCGAGTCGTACAGATACATGAGCTTGATACTAAGCACCACCTCATAGCGCTCAAAGTGCACACGGAAGACCCCACGTCGCCCCCATTCGCCAAACTCATTAGTCTGCACCAAGCGGAGCTCGTAAACGTCCTCCTCTGTGTGCGCCATCTGCTCAATCTCGTAGTCAGGAAACATTTCTGCAGTGGGGGCCATGACGTTGCTTCCAACGGGATTCCCATTTGCGTCTAAGTTTTCCGGTTCTTCCTCCTCCTCGGCACCTTCAACTTCAGTGGCTCGTTCTGCGTCTGCTGGTGTCATTTTCACACTGCAAACCACGGCATACGTAGGCGCCTCAAGCGCCTCAGCGACACCACCAGGACCGTGGTTGCCCAGGTACAGCATGTGGTGCAACGTAGCCCCGAACTCCGCCTTCTGGAGCACGAAACCACCACTTGAAGGCAGGATCGTCGACGTTTTGCTTGAAGGGAGCTCACACACGCGCAAAGCGCCACGCGAGTGGAAGTAGATGAAGCCGTTAGGGCAGTTCCAGTGGTGGAACGGCGTGAAACTCAACACCGGCACACTCACTCTTGGAGCAGCGTTCTTGTTGCCTTTATTAGCCGGTGGAGCGGAGCCAGGAACACACATGGGGACAAAGGAGGGCTGGCCACGGTCACCCAAGATCCACATCGGGTGCGCACCTCGGAAAAACGCGCCGCTCATGTTGTTCACGTTGTAGAAGCTCGTGAGCATGGGGTACCGGAATCCAGCCCGAAGTTTAGCGAGCACTGCACTGGTGTTAACTTCCGGGTTATTGCCGGCCTCGTTGTGAGCATTCGTCCGTGCTTTAGGAGGCAGGAATGGCCGCGTGATTAGATCAGTTCCAACGCGAACGAAGTGGAACACAGGTGCCACTTCGCCGTTTGCTCGTGGCTTCAAACTCTCAAACTTGGGCGTCGCGGAATACATGAGCAAGTCGCCATTCGCCAGGAACACCAGCATGACCATTCGAGAGAGGTATTGGGCGTTGTGCTGGCCCTCACTTGGACCTACCCGGTGGATGATGATGTCCGCTACTGGGGAATTAATCGTGTGCGATTTCTTAATGCGCCCGTCGTTCGCTGAGGACGACGAAGCGTTGAGGCCAAGAATTGGGGCAGAGAACTTCACCGTCTTGCTCTTGCTGGCCTGGTAGTGCTCCAACGTGTTGACCAGCGACTGTGGAGCAAACGTAAGGTACGGAAACACGCCTCGCTTCTTGAAGTCAGGGAGGGAAAATACATGCAGAGAGCCATCTCCGAAGCACAAGCCACACATCATCTTGGCGTCCTTCTGCTTCAGCAGCGGAATCGATACAGATCCGTCAGGGTTCTTTGGTGCAGCCTGGACAGATACTGGTTTCGCTGCGCTATTGCGGTTGACGGTGGCCGCCTTGGGGCTTGGTTTACTGGTGCTGTACAAAGCATCCATGTCATCGTCATCTGTATCTTCCTTCTTGCTCTCAGTAGCTAGAGAATCATGACGCTCTTCGCGCTCGTCTTCACCCCACGCGTTTTCACTGAACATCCCAGCCCAATCGTAGAAAAGGCAGGCTGAACTACTGCCATGCTTCGATGCATCTTCGCTCCCATTCACGTCGGGAATGCCATCAAGATAATCGATCTCCGGGTCGATCACAGTCAGCTCCATGTCGTCTTCATCGCCCATTAGAAGGCGAACCGAACCATCTGTCAGAAGTAGGAGAATGTACGGGTCGACCACATCCACCGACACAATTCCAACGGTAGCTGTGTCCACGTTCATGCCTCCACACTCCACATCCCCTTCCAACGTGATTTCCTGAGTGCAAACCAGCTTAACTCTCGGTCCGTCATCTTCATCTTCGTCGTCGTCCTCCTCTTCAGCATCCGGAGCCTTTTCAGATTTCTCTTGTCCATTCGGCGCCTCTTCTTCGGGCACCTCCATCATCACACGAGCCCCCTGCTTAAAAATTTGAACAATGCGCTGTTTGTTGAACAAATTGGCAGCGGCAAGGGTCGGTCCAGACGTATAAAAGCCGCTGTCGTCTTCTAAAGGTTCCATACCTTCTCCAGTTCTTAGAACCATCGTCCTGTGAGCAACACTTAAAATCAAGTAAGCGTTGTAGCTCCGTCCGTCGGAACTCTTTGTTGCAGAAGGCAATGACGACGATACTGTCCACATGGCGCGACAGCCACTCAACTCGGCCTCGGTACCGACGATCGGGCGCAACCCGTTGTGCAGCACTGAGATGGCGCCACTGCGTTCGTATCCACCGCTGATCACCAGCTCCTCTCGTTTTTCATTCGAATCCGCGTTGTTTTCGATGCCCAACTCAATCGAAGTGATCTGTCCGATACTTGGAAGCACATCGATCTGCCGAAGCTGGTAATTGTACGGCCCAGTGTACTTCTCAACAGACGTATTGTTCTCCTCTTTCTTCGCGCTGGGCCCGTTCGAACCGTTGGCAGTCTCTGTAGGACCAGCGGTTTCTGCCGGCTCTTCTTTCGTAGGTGCTGCGCCGTAAAGGAACAAGTCGTCTTCGTCTTCTTCCTCTTCTTCAATGGCTTCTGTCTTCACTTCAGGAACTGCTTCCTGTTTAACTGCCTCCTCCTTGGTGGGCATTTCCTCGTCTTTTTGCTCCTCGATTTGCGCGTTAGCTGGTTTCTTCTGGTCCAAAGCAAACAGAACAGAGTCGCCTGACCTTGAGCCCACAAACAACGTCTTCTTCTCATCATTGATGCACAAACAGTTCGCCGAGATGCTAGAGGAAAGCATTCGCAGTGACAGCGACGCGTTTCGACTTGAGGCGCCACCAAAGCCGTACAAACCACGGCTGGAAGTGTCCTCGTAGGGTAATGACAACACGTAAACTTGTCCGTCGGGCATCGTCAGCAGCAACTCCTTCTCCTGTATATACTCGTACTGGCAGTCATAAAGCACCATGTTAAGCTGCGCAGTTTCGTGGTCCGGAGTCTCAAAGACTGCATCGCTAAGAGGGAAAACCGCCTGGTTCACCGTCTTGCTCGCAAACACGTTCGTCGCAAGTCCGTAAAACTGGGTCTGGTTAAAGTAGAGGAAGGCGTTAGCTGACAAGACCACGACGCCACCCAGCGGCGCACGACACGGGATCAGCCGGAAACAGTCCGATGGGAGATTTTTCACGGTCCAAATCTTCGGGTGGAGCCTTGTGTTCATGTTGATAGAGATGACAGTCAAGCAGTACGTGTCAAAGCCCATGGCGAGACGTCCATAGGTCGAGTTCCTCTCGTTCTCTTCGTGCAGCACCATAAGCGTCGGCTCCAAATATCCATCCAGAAAGGCCAAATCAATAATTTTGCCTGTAATCTCCAATTCACGCAGACGCAGTAGGAATTCCCGTCCGGTGATATCGTTCGGCATCAGGCCGCTCAGGTGGTTCCTCTTCCTCTTGGCTCCCACTTTCACACTCTTGTCTAAAAGAGCATTGAGCGTGTTGTTCATGTCGCTCGTCACGCCTCTGTGCTTGCTCTCGTTCACGAGTTCCTCCAGCTTCTTCTCTTCTTCGTCATCTTCTTCATCCTCGGAATCCGCAGAGGTCGTTCCCTGTTCTCCATCGTCAAACTCGTCTTCATCTTCTTCAAAGAACGACAACTCCATCGATTCGCTCCGAAATGGCACAATGACCAGCTGATCCGAGTACACCAACATGGCTCCACATCGTGTCTGTGGATCCACTCGGGCTTGCGCTTGAGTCACAAGGCCCAGCAGCTGTTCACGTCCGTTTTTCTCTCCTTTCAGTGTAGCTCCAGGTCCAATGGCGTCCTCCTCGAAGGAAAACATGGCGAGTGTCGCCAAGCTTCTAGAGCGTCTGTCATACCCCACAATGACCCATTTAAAGAGCGGGAAAGTCAGCAGCAGCACCTCCTCGCCCCCAAAGAAGCGGTGCTTCTTCCGGAGTAAGTGCCGGTCGAATTTAAGCACGTGGACGCTATCAGCGATGCCTGCAAGGGGGAAAGAGGCCACGAGGTGGAGAACGTGACCTTTTGAAGATTCTAGACCACTCTCAGAGCTTGGGGAAGGCTCCACGCGGTAGATACGGAGCCATTGAGGACCTAGAAGCACTAGGTCGGCCTGTAGATCGCTCGAGAGATGCGCATTCACCGCATGATGCACGGCTGTGGCAGCCACCAGATCCCGATGGAACAGAAAATGTTGTCCCATTAATTACGCGGGAACCAGGCAACGTTAGACAGGTAGAAAGGTGTAGACGGATAGAAAAGACACAGATCTACACGATAAGCCCAGGATGGCGCCGTGGGGCGAGCTGTGGACCGAGATACAGCGGCGACGCGTAGCTTCCCGGTTACCGCTCCGGTCCGGCAGGTGGATAGCGTCCCAACTGAAAAGTGCTGGTCCAACATTCAAGCGACATTTCATTTGACATATAATGTATTGCAATACAAATACCAAGTAGTTCGAGAGTGTTGCTCAAAATGACCTAAAGTTGCACTTATGATGGACGAAGACAATGTGGTGGGGAACCTGTTCCTGCAGAACGGCGAGGACAATAGCTACGACCCCGAGGACTTTGTGCAGGAGCTGGACGTGGGGGACTCGGCACCGCACTTCCGTATATCAGTAGCCGACGATGACGGTGGAATTCCTGGCTCACTCTTTGCCTGTGCTGTCTGGAACGGAGCGGTGTGTCAATAATTATAAGATCTGCAACTTTAGAGCAACTTAAACTAATTTTTTCAACTGCTTCGTAGAGATTTATTGCTATGCATTTCGCCAAGAATCCTGAGTTGGTAGAAGGACAAAGTATCGTGGAATTTGGTGCTGCTTCGTACGTTTTAGCCTTTGTCTTTGGTCAATTTGAAGAATTGCTGACAGGGACATTGTTGCTTGAAGGGCGTTGCCGTCGCTTGTGGCGCTGCATTTCGGAGCTAAAGTTGCTGTAATGACCGGTAAGGAGCTTGTACAGTATGTACAGTAGATGAGCATTGCCTAAAGTTTTTTATTTTATTTTTCCTGCAGACTACCCGAACAACTTGTTACTGAAAAATATCGAGACGAACATCAAGCGCAATGAGAATTTATTGGGACGTGGGAGAAAGGAAGTGCGAGGACACTTGTGGGGGAGTGATGTGGCGGGACTTTTAAAGTGCCTCGATGAACCAGCAACACAATTTGAAGTGGCGGTGGTTGCTGAGTGTCTGTGGCTTCACGACTTGGTGAGTTTTTTTTTTTTTTCACATCCTGAAATATTTCAGTATTGTTTGTTTTTATTGTTGTTGAACCTTTGGGTTTGTTTGCCACTCAGCACGAAGATCTACTGAAGTCCATTGATGCGTGCCTGGCGCCAGGAGGGAAGGTAGGAGGGTATGTTCTTACTGACTCTGGCTTTATCCCAATTAACGTTGTGGTCGGTTGGATGCTGTTGTGTATTTTTTATTGGTAATTGAAATAGGCATTTGTGAGTTTCGCGCATCATGTTCCAGGCCACGAGCAGCACGACTTGGCGTTCTTCACTAAGGCGAAGAAGCTGTACGGGTTCGATGCTGTTCACTTGGATACGCTCGCTTCACCCCACATTTTCAACGCTGACAGGATCGTTGACCAGTACTTGTACGTACTCACCCGGTCTAACGAGCAACTTTAACTTTGCGAACACTCAGGGAATTATAGACGGCCTCAGATAAGCGCTGGGGAATAAAGAGCCAACACAAAGAGCCAAAAGCAAGGCAAGAGCTTCAAATCCAAGAGTCTTAGTCGACTTACGCATCAATTGACTATCCCAGGAACGTAGCAATGGACAGATCAGGCAAGAGTTTGCGGTCGTGTCCGCAGTGAACCGTGTGGCGAACAGCCGAGAACTGCGGAGTGTTCTCAATAAACTCCAAGTAGTCCGGAGTCCCTGGTCTCACCACGTTGTCTGCAGCAATGACGGAGCCTGGCGCCAACG
>LGSM01000677.1:0-14732 GCA_001314345.1 Phytophthora multivora | reverse complement strand
ACACGCTCTTGTCGCTATCAGGGGCCGCAGAGCAGTCCACGTCTTGAGGTTGTAGTAGAGTGTGGAGCAATAGCCTTTTGCCGCTTGCTGGGGGTCCGAACACGCCTAGGACGCCCACATTCCGTCCATCTATCGAAAGTAGAGCATCTCGCGCACGTGATGCGACCTCTAACGTCGCTCTATCACCTCTAGAAGCCGAGTAAACCAGCGGCAACGCGCGCCAATGCCCCTCCATGCCAATGTCTTTACCTGAGTTTTTGATTTGCATTTTTTTTTGCCAATCAAAATATTCGTAAAATATCATTTTTTTTATTTTACGGTATTTTTCAGAGGATCTCGTCAGTTTTGGCCACGTATTATACGACGATGACCAAGCAGCTCTCATGGTGGCAAGCGCCGTACTTCACGGAGGAAGGATGGAGGCCCAGCGCCAGCCCCGTACCCTATTTCCTCGGTGCACTGGTGTTTATGACTGCCGTCTACCTGTTCGAGACGTATCTGGATATCCGTCAGCACCGTAAATTGCACGACAAGAAGTTCCCGCAGCCTCTGGCGGAAGCTATTGAAGGGCTTGGCAGCTACAGCATCAAGAAGAAGAAATCCAAAGAAGACGATGAATCAGACAAGAAGGAGAAGGAATCAGAAGCTGAAGAGGAGACGACGCTGCTGGCTGCGACCCAGAGCAAGTTTGACAAAAGTCGCGCCTATGGACTGGACAAGAGCTCGTTCGGCTTCGTGAGCGGCGCCTACAACCAACTGGAAGCTACGGCGTTTCTGCTGCTGGGCTACTTGCCGTTCGTGTGGACTATGAGCGGCAAGGCGCTGCTGGCTCTGGGACTGGACGCAGACAACGAGATCTACCGAGCGTTGATGCTGCTGACACTGACGACCATCCGGGACACCCTTGTGGGCATCCCCTTTGGACTCTACTCGACGTTCGTGGTGGAAGCTCGTCACGGCTTCAATAAACAGACGCTGGGCCTCTTCTTCATGGACAAGATCAAGAGCTTCGCGCTGTTTATTGTCATCGGCTTTCCGGTCACTGCGGCGTTGATCTACGTCATTCGATGGGGTGGAGAGTACTTCTACATGTACGTTTGGGCCTTCCTGTTCGTCTTCTCCGTTGTCATGATGACGATTTACCCGGTGCTCATCATGCCGCTGTTCAATAAGTTTACGCCTCTGGAAGAGGGAGAACTCCGCAGTCGTATCGAGGCGCTGGCTGCGAGTCTCAACTTCCCGTTGACCAAGCTCTTCGTCACGGACGGATCCAAGCGTTCCAGCCACAGCAACGCCTATTTCTTCGGACTGTTCAAGAGCAAACGCATTGTGCTGTTCGACACGCTGCTGGAGCAGGCGACGCATGACGAGATTGTCGCTGTGCTGGGCCACGAACTTGGCCACTGGAAGCTCTGGCATACTGCGCAGGGCTTTGTGATCCAGCAGGCGTACATCCTGGCCTCGTTCTACGTCTTTGGCCTGTGCATGAACGACGCCGAGCTGTTCGCGAGCTTTGGATTCGCCGGGGACGCGTCTAAACCTGTGATCATCGGCTTCCTGCTCTTTTCGCAGACTATGTGGGCTCCTGTGGAGCACGTTCTGTCCTTCCTGATCACGCTGAACACCCGCAAGAACGAGTTCCAGGCTGATGCCTTTGCGGTGGATCTCGGCCACGACGTCCCGTTGAAGTCGGGTCTCACCAAGCTCGCGATCGAGAACCTGTCCAACATGAACCCGGATGTGCTGTACAGCGCCTACCACTACAGTCACCCTCCTCTCGTTGAGCGTCTGAACGCCATCACGGCGCGTGCTAAGAAGTCGCAGTAAGATGGACGAGATTGATGCTGAGCAATACAATCTCCGTGTTTTGCTCACTCACAAGTGCATTTACTTCAAGGTTAACAGCACTAAACATCGCGCCGTGGGCTCCTCCTGAGCCAAATGTCCTTGTTTGCGTTCCCCCCCCCCCCCCCCCCCCATAAACGCAGAAGACGGCGACCCATCTCTAAGCACAAGCATCTGTACGCTCCGCTCACGTTTGTCGTCAATAAGGGCTCCTGGCCAGTACGACGTAGCGCATTCGCGTCTGATGCGGGTTGTAGATGATATACTCGCTGTGGTGCAGCCCCGTTCGTTCATCTGGCTGAACTGGTTTGCCGATGGGCCAAATGACGCCTTGAGTGTCCACCACTTCTCCAGCGGAGTCCGGACGGCACGACCCAACGCCCTTGCAGCTGTGGAAGAGGGTTGTTTTGGCCCTTCCTCCTGCCCCAGTGTGTACAAACTGCTTCGCATTGTCATCCGAGTTCGTCATCTCCTTGCTGTCGCCCAGCGCCACTTCACTCAGAGCAAAAACGCACTGGTTGTGGCCGTTCGTAGGTCGGCAATGACAGTACGCCTGCGCCTTTGTCACCTTGTCCGTGAAGTACAGCCCCTTGCCAAAAGTTCGTCCATTGGAAGCTACCTCGGGCGGCGCAATCCGCAGCCCTTCCGACAAGATGCCCAACCAATTTGCCAAGTGGCTGCCGTGCCACAGAATCTATGGCAACGGAGCAAACCGCAAAGCAGCGATTAACACAGTACAACAACAAACACCCACGCAAACAACAAAGAAGCAAAGACAACCACCAACGCCTTACCCGTCGGTTAGGAAATGTGCGGAAAGGCTCAAAGCGTGTCTCCTGCTCGAGCTTCTCAACGCGAAAGACTGACAGCAACTGCAGTCGGTCTTGCTTCCGCCCGCAGCAGTTCGAGTTGCGGATATACGTCTGAATTAGCGCAAAATCGGGATCCGAGCTCTTCACAGGTTGTAGCTCGCAATCTAACATATCGTAACACTCATCCAAATAGTTTCTCGAGGCACAGCGCCGTGCCACCGGCTCGTGAGCCATTCCACGCACGCTTGCGCCGACTTCAGCCATTAGCTGGACCTTCTTGCCTAGTTTCACCATTGTATCAATAACCTCCAGGCGCGAGTGATGAGGAATCAGCGAGTAAAAGTGACTGCTCAGGTTCGTTAACCGCGCTCGGGACACCTGTCGACTGCGAAGTGCTTCGTAGATCTCCTCCAGCGTCTCATAGCCCTGTCATCCATGCAATACAGCACGTTAGTACCGTGATCTAAAGCATCCAATCCACTTCACCGTTAACGTACGCGCTTGATCGTGGTCTTGGAGAGACGTCCGAGCGGTAGCTTCATGATAGCGTCCCCCAAGAGATCGTCTGTGACCGTGTACGCATAGGACAGCTCTGTGTGGTCAGCAATGAGCGTCAAGAAGTCCTGCACTTCTGCAGGCAGCTGCGATGGCGGCGCAGTGGCACATGCACACGTAGATGAGTCCGTCGAAGCAGCACTGGCAGTATCTCCGTCTGAGCTTGCATACAACCAGTCAAATTGGTTACTCAATGATCGCCGTACGGTAGTCGTAGGCGTAGCAGGAGTCGTCGAAGTCGAAGCCGAAGATGCAGACGAAGTTGTAGAGGAGGACGTCGTCCACATGGCAGCACGACGTCGCTTGCGGCTGTTAGAAGAAGCTAACGGGAGTGGAGGAGGCGAAGTTGGCACGAGATCAAAGTCTCGGAAGCTGTCTGCGTTGTCCATCTCTCCTTGATTGTCTGCCAGCGCCGACGTCAGCGACTCGGAGTACGGCGTTCCAGTCGAGTAGTCCAGCTCGATCCACGTGTAGCTGCCTTCCTGGTATCGCAGTGCATGGCGTTCTTCCCACTCGCAGTTCGTATTGGACGAGAACAGCGTGCAGAACTCCAGCGTGACCTTCTCCGCGCTTGGAAACGGGCCTGTAAGTGTCGTTTTCCCAGCACAACCAACGCGTCCAGCTCTGGTCCAGAGATAAAACTGTTTCTCGAACTCCAAAGCTTGCAGAGCGATGAACTCGCTGTGGTTGTTGTGGACGCGCGCCTGTAGTTCCAATTGCAGTGCACAAACACACACACACATGTAAGTTTTTCATTCAATAAAGCTACTCTCAGCCCACGTACTCGAGTGAGCATGGCGTCGTAGAAACTCCCAGTATGTCGAAGCACTGTTGCTCGACGCTGATAGGTATCCGGTAAGTACGGATCCGGCTTGATGAGCTGCAGCTTCTCTTCGTCGTCTTCCGTCTCCGTTTCGCTGCTGTGGACGCAGCAATTGGTGGTGTCCTTGTGCACTTCTTCTTGCTCTTCGTCGTCGTCGTCTGGCAGCTGGAGCTTCACGGCTTTGGCATGACGCCGCGACGTCACGCGCTTCTTGAGCGGCGGAGACAGCACTGGCAGCTGTGAGGACGTGAGCTGAGAGCGCGTGCTAGCTGCTACGCCCGAGCGGGCAGTGTGCACGCGCGGCAGGTTGAAGCGACGCGAGCGGCTGGGAGTGGCCGGCGACGGGTACGGAAAGGGCGAAGAGCTCATGGCGGCGGCGGCGGGCGACGCCTTCTTGGCGGACGTGGACGCGCGGCGCTTCTTGGCCATCGCAGGTCGGACTTGTGCGGCTCTCGCGGCTGGAACTGGACTGGGGGCTGGAGGCTTCTTCCCTTCTTCTCACGGGTCTTGAGTCGGTCTTTGGGTCGACCCGGTCGTGCTTTATCTTGGCGTTTGTATGCACTTGATACGGCCAGGAGATACTGCGATACTGGTTACCGGTTTTGCCCCATGTTCTCGGTGTGAAGCGGCGGAGAGCAAAGAAAAAAGATGGGCGAACGTTCAAGCGCGCGTGGAGGGCAGGAGGTTGCTGGTGAAAGTAGTTGAAATGGCTTTTAGCACTGTAGATATGGCTTAAAAAGTGCCATTACGATTGCCAGCGCGTGATGGCCAGAAGGCCGCGATTTGTTTTAGTTTTTTGACGAACACGCGCTGAATCGATGGCTGATGGAAAGAAATCCGACAGTGAAAGGCATCGGAAGTTACGACAAAGGTGGCTTGTGAGGCCAAATACTGAGCGTAGTGCAGCATTGAACAGTACACCAAGTCGTATCCTGCGTGTGATGCAACTAAAGACTTCCACAGCTCGTGTCATCTGGAATTCACCAAGTTGAAGGCAAGATCAGAACTGATAACCGTCCCTTTTCTCACACATCAACGCCATTGGCTGGAATGAATAGCTCACGAATGTCACAAACACAAGGGGGCTTTAATTAATGACATCTCACTCAGCGACAACATGGCGGCGGTAGGAGCCGTAGTGGACGCTGTCTTCGGCTCGTACGACGTCAAGAACGCCAAACAATGGCGCGACGAGGACCTGTTGTACCGAGAGCAGGAGAAGCAGTGGCGCGAGGACTCAATCCAGCGCGAGTACGAGTGGCGACGGGCTGATTTAGAGCGTGAACGCCGTGTGGTGAAGCTGGAGAACGAGAAGCGCATCATCGACGCGCGCCATAGGCAGCTCGTGGCGGTCTCGCAGATGTCGGCGCTGTTAGCAGGCTTCACCATGTCCACCATTGTGGAGGTGCAGATTGCAGACGCCACCAGCCAGCCAGTGATGATCGCGTACGGCGCTGCGTGCTGCTTGGAGGTGAGGAAATGTGACGAGGCTGCTTTGCTGCATTGCGCTTTTGCTCTTTGGTGTTGAAGCATCTGCAATGCATAGACTGACGGGGCTCTTGTTGTTTCTATTGCTGCTGCCGTTGCAGTTCATCGTTATGTTAATGTGCATGCTGACGTGCATGGCACTGCTGTTGGCGTTGACGCGGTTTGTGACGCACACGCTGGAAGGAGAAGTACACGCTCTGTCATCACTGGAGCTGGACGTCGTTTCTCCTTTCTACGGCTGGTGGCTCAGCAAATGCGAGCGCGAGTGGATCATGGCCTACCGGCTCTTCCGAAGCGGCTTGTCCTTGTTTCTCGCACAGGTGGCGTTGCTTGGTTGGGCCGTCTTCGGCGAGTGGGTAGCTGCAGCCTCCTGCATGACAATGCTCTGTGTATTTGCTCTCGCGTACTTGGAGCTACGCGTTGCAAGTCGTTGGAGATACCTCGTGCGGTTTCCAGAGCCACAGGCTCCAAGGTCTCCAACGACAGCAAGAAGCCCGACAATCGACGCGCCACTGCCACTTACTCCATAGACAAGTCGCTACCACCTCCCGTCATTCTTGCAACCGCTTCTGCTCGAACAAGCAAGCAAGCATTGGCAGGGGCGGTGACAACCTGTGGCGCGTACAGATCCGGCTCATGGCCGTCCCGCCTCTTCACGTTCTGGTGCTGCCTGCAGCAATTTCTTGTGGCCTTGCGCATTTGCGCATACACCCCCAAGCACCAGTATGCATTATCACAGGTACAATCCGATACAATATTCATCCCGTTTTGCATTAAGTATGAAAGTCACAAAACGTCATTCAGCTTTCGCGCCCAGTCATTCAGTGAAAAGCTCCGCCAAGGACAAGTGGACTTCTCCGTGTAGAATGGCAGACAAGTTCGTGGTGCATAAGTTCGGCGGCACGTCCGTGGGCAGCGCCGACTGCTTCGCCAAGGTGGCGGACATCGTGTCGGCGATTGAGGCCCCGCGCGTGGCCGTAGTGGTGTCCGCTATTGGTGGCAAACCCAAGGTGACCGATCTGCTCATCTCACTGCTTGAGCTGGCCAAGCAGCGCCGCACCGTCGAGTGCGACGAGATCCTCGACACTCTACGCAAGAAACACCACGATGTGGTGAGCGCATTGTTGCCCCCGGAGGTGGGAGAGCCCATTGAAAAGGCGATTGCGCGCGATCTACAGTCCGTGTCGGAGCTGTTGCGCTCCATCTCCATCATGCAGGCCTACAACGACAACGTTGTGGAGTTTATCTCCGGTCACGGCGAGATCTGGTCGGCCAAGATCCTCACAGCTGTGCTCAGCGAGAAGGTGCAGCAAGACGGCAAGAAGCACGCCTTCCGCTTCGTGGACGCCCGCGATTTCCTGACGGTTGAGCCTGACAATGAACACGGACCGGTAGTGCAGTACGACCTGTCCGAGCAGAAGATGAACGCGATCCTGGGGAATGCAGGGGGTGACAAGCTCACGCACTTGGTTGTCACTGGTTTCATTTGCAGCACAGTCGAGGGCGTCATGACCACACTTAAACGTGACGGAAGCGACTTCACCGCCTCGATCTGCGGCCGCGTGCTGCATGCCAACAGTGTAACCATTTGGACGGATGTGAGTGGTGTGCTGAGCGCTGACCCTCGTCGTGTGCCAGAGTCGCAGATCTTGCCTGAGATATCGTACCAGGAAGCCATGGAGCTCGCGTACTTTGGCGCTAAGGTCATCCATCCGAAGACCATGGCGCCTGCTATTGTTGAGGGCATCCCTATCTACATTCGCAACACGTTCGAGCCGGAACACCCAGGCACGAAGATCTGGGACCGCAAGAAAGTGGAGCTCAAGCGCACCATGTCGAACGGCACTCCCACGGCGCGCAACATCGTGAGCGGATTCTCTACTGTCGATGACTTGGCGCTGTTTAACATTGAAGGCAGCGGCATGGTGGGCGTGCACGGCACGTCGTCTCGGCTATTCAGTGCGCTGGACCGCGTTAAGGTGAACGTTGTGCTGATTGCCCAGGCCAGCTCGGAGCACTCGATCTGTTTCGCGGTGCCGATGGACTGCGCTGAAGTGGCGAAGGACGTGATCAACGAGACGTTCTTCAAGGAGATCCACGTCGGACACATTGACAAGGCGGAGTACATTGCGCCGATCAGTATCATTGCTGCTGTGGGCGACCAGATGAACCAGACTCCGGGTGTATGCGCCCGCTTCTTCGGCGCACTCGGCCGCGCGAAGATCAACGTGCTGGCTATCTCTCAGGGGTCGTCTGAGCGCAACATCTCCGCTGTGGTTCACTACAAGGACTCGGCTGCTGCTCTGCGCGCGGTGCACTCTTCGTTCTTCCTGTCGGACCAGACGCTTTCCATCGGTCTTATGGGCCTCGAGTTTGAAGAAGACGAGACCAACAGCATTGGGGTCGCTCTACTGAAGCAGTACCACCAGCAGCGCGAGTTCCTGAAGCAGCGCTTCAACGTGGATATCCGTGTGCGCGCCATCGGCACTCACATTTCCTCGCAGATGCTTCTGGACGTCGACGGCGACATCACGGAGGAGGCTTTGGCCAGCCGGAAGAACGAATTCGTGCCGTTCGACCGCAACAAATTCCTGGATCACGTGTGCGCGGACCACCTTCCCCACTGGCTCATTATTGACGTTTCGAACAGCTTTCACCACGTGAAAGACCTGTACCCGCAGTGGCTAGCGCGCAAGGTGCACGTGATGACGTCTAACATTAACGTGTCGTCAGCGTCGACGGAGCTGCACAACGCGATGCAGGAGATGGCCATTCAGAACGAGCTCACGTACGACCCGGAGGCTACGCTGGCTATCGGCGTTCCCATTTTCAACACGATCCAAAACTTCATCCAGACGGGCGACGACATCCAGCGCGTCGAGTACTCGGGAAGCCGCTTCTTGCACGCCATGTTCGACACTGTGTTTGTCCTTCCTGAGCCGGCCAAGGCCGACCTGGAAGCGATCATGAAGGACCTCATGGCGGAGTACAAGAATGAGTTCAGCGTGCGTGACATCGTGGACGACGTCATGGGCGTACGCAGCGCCAAGAAGGCGATCATGATCGCTCGCGAAATGGGCTACGACATCGAGCTGAAGGACGCCGACATCGAGAGCCCGTGGGACCCCAGCGCTACAGTTGCCGGCAGTCAGGACGAGGTCGGCGCCTGGAGCTACGACTACTTGCTTGAGCACCTCGTGAAAGCAAGTGCCCCACTGAAGGAACAGATCGCGAAGGCTGCTGCGGACCCTAAGCAGGCGCTGCAGCTGCGCCAGATGAGCTACATCGACGCCGCTACGGGCAAGATCTCCGTCCGGGTGGAGGCTTTGCCGCCGACGCACTCCTTTGCTTCACTAAAGGGCCGTCAGGGTGGTTTTGCCTTCTACACGCTGCGGCATTCACTGCACCCCGTAGTGGTTACTGGCCCCATTGCAGACTGCTCGATCACGGCAGGCTCGCTTTTCGGCAGTACGTTGTTCCTGGCACGGAATTGCGGCGCACGCGCTCACGACTGCGGCCACAAGCCATGCAAGATCAACAAGAAGAACTAAGTGTTGGAAATGTTATGCACAGGAGCGTTAGTACATAGAGAACGATCATAACAACGTCAAGAAGTGCCATTTCATCAACAGAACATAAATATTCACCCTACGGCAGCGGCACTCATGCGTCTGCCGCTCGAAGGTTTAACCAGATACCTCCATCGACTTGCGATCCTCAAATTGTAATACAGGAGCCCACCGACACAGAGCACTGAGACCACAACCGACGCGGCGATGGACCTGGCGAACACCATCCAACTGACCAAAGCGATGGCCACCAGGAAAAATGACGCCCCCGTCCGGAACAATTGGTACGCGAGCAGCCATTCCTGCTCGCACTTGACCACCCACCAGTCCGTGAACGGAGAGACCGTGTCCAGCTCATGGTCCGAAAGTCTGCGTACTTCCCCGTCCAGCGTATGCGTCACGAATCTCGTGAGCGCCAGCAGGAGCAACATGCACGTCAGCGTGCACAGCATCATACACAGAAACTCGAGAGCTCCGACGGTCCCGTAGATTATCAGCAGTGGCTCGCTCGTGTCGCTCTGGAGCGACTTGATCTCCTGGATGAACATGATGGAGAAGAAGGCCAAGATAGCCGACAGTTGCGAGATGGTCTGCAGCTGCTGCAGACGCGCGTCGATCAGCCGTTTCTCCGACTCGAGCTTGGCCACGCGCCGCTCACGCTCCAGGTCGGCGCGGCGCCACTCTGTCTCGCGGCGGATGGCGTCTTCCCGCCACTGCTTCTGCTGCTCCCGATGTAGCAGGTCCTCATCGCGCCACTGCTTGGCGTTCTTGACGTCGTACGAGCCGAAGACAGCGTCCACGACCGCAGACATGACAATTCCTCCGATTTATCCGGATCTAATTAACCTTTATAATGGAAGAGTTAAAGTAGGCAAGCACCAGGTAATGCTGTTGCATTTGTCATCAGCCTACAACGATGTACATGTATTACGAACGACGGTGATACAAAGTGTATGTGCACAGTGTACAGTGGCTCATGTAGAGTCGACGTTGCCGTCCGCGGCATTAGTGCGCTAGACCACCGAGTTGACAAACGCCATTTTGTCTGGATATCAGTTACGACCAGTCGAGGTTAAAATTTTGGCTACAGCTGAAATGAGCTTGCTAACTTAACGCTTGTCCGCATTGGCTCCAGTGCGACTTGTCCGAGACGAAGTTAGTCCGGGTTGTCATCCTTGGTCGACAGGGATTCGATGGCTGCATCGCAGGCGACGAAACAGCCCGTTCTGGACATGGCCAGCTCGGAGTCGCAGGTTGCGGCGCATTTAACGACTCGGATCGAGTGAAAAATCAGTCTGTTGCCAACCATCGAGTGCGATGCATTTTTCATCGGCTACCAGGGATCGAAGCAGCCGAACCCATCGGTTGCCCCACCAAAAGGCAACAAAACGTATCCAGTCGTTCTCTTCTCTCGTGATTCCAGCAACCAGCGGGAACACTTGATATCTGCTGTTACTGAACCCACTTGCGTTTGTAAATGATGGATCTCCTTCGCTTCTCCACCGCAGAAAAGCTTCATAACCTGAGAACAAACCGAATCTGAACTGGGACAATTCCTAGGATCTCACAAGTCACATCTTCAGTTTTTGCTGTTTTGCCAGGATCTCTGCGGTGCAAAAAGCAGGATTTGCCAACATTCCAGACTGAACTGCAGCACCAAACTGAACAAATGTGAGGGAAATCAATCTTGAGCTTTGGCTTGCGCCACACTGGCAAATGACGCTTGTTCGGCTGGATAGTAAATGCCGCTACCTGGATATATGAGTGCCCCACGCCGCTCTATATAGGCTGGCGGCTGGTAAATCAACCTCACGACCAGAAGCAGAAGGCGGGCAAACCGCCACGCTATTAGGAGTCCTACAGTAGCTGAGGACTGCAATCTAATGACGATGGCCTGCCTCAAACGCACAGCATAGGGCAACTTTCCCCGAATCTCGATGCTAGGCTCTGAAACGCTTCGACACGTGTTTCAATGGCGCCAGCTCGCTGACGGGATAAGGTGACTGGAGGAGAGAGCAAACTGCGAAGTCGCTAGGAATCGCTAGTGGCAAATGCGACTAAGGAACGTCCTGTAAAAATGCTATTCTAGGCCGTCATCTTGTGTCCTTGTCCGTCGAGTTGCCTCAAAGTTGCTTCGTCTGCTCGTCGATTTAGCAGTTTGACGTATCCATGTCACTCTTAGTGAAACCAAGTCAACTCAATTCGTCGCGTCTAGGGCTGTTGAAGCTGGAGTGATGGTCCCATAGTTGCACTGTTACTGCAAAACCGTCTTTTGCACCCGTCGACAAGTCCGGTCACTCTCTAATTCTCGCTTTAGACCGCAGATAACCTAAGCAGAAGCCGTTCCTGGCGATTCATTGTATAGCGAGATGCCGCACGGTAGGGTCTCGCGCGCAGTGGCGCGGCTGCTGCGCCCGTTCCACCGCCACAACAACAAAGCAGCGGCCGACGACACGTCCACCAAACGCCAGCGCGGCTCCATAACGTCGACCAACACCTCGTCGTCGACGTGCTCCACGTCCTCGTCATCTTCGCGCAGCAGCGGCGCATTCCGCGGCGTCTCGGGCGCCCGCGTCTTCACACTGAAGACTGACGGCGATGGTATCCCGCACTCGGTTCTCATGCCCCCTGCGTTCTTCCGACAGCTACGTGCGTTTGTAGAGCAGACAGCAGCGTTATCGACAGGTGAACAATACCGTGCGAGCCACAAAGGACCTGAACCTTCACTATCCAGCTCTAGAACCACGCTACGCTGGAGAGGAGACTTTAGCACCAAGACGATTGACAAGCTAACCATTATGCTCACTGAGGACGACACGGACGGCTTTGCCAGCAGCATCGGAAGACGTTCAGCCAAGGCGATGCCGCTGGATACAGCTGCTAAGGCTATGCTGCAGTTGTGGCAGTGCTGCATGCAGATCCTGGATGTTCTAGCGGACGGCGCTGCGCCAGAACCGTCGTTAAGACACACGATGGCACATTCAAGGGACGTTGCTATAGCAGCAGCGAACGAGAAGAAGCTTCACTTGGAGCAGGCTGTGCTGACATTGTTGGCGCTGGTGATCAGGAGACAAGAATTTGATGCACTGTTGGTGGCGGCTGGTCACGGCGGGTGCAAGAGCCACAAACCCACTGAAGAAGCGAGACACGGCATGGCTCGCTTGTCAAGGCGGCTGTCTCGCCACTCGCTACGATCGCGTAGTGCATCCGTTACAACCAAGAGTGGCAACCGGGCTTCTTTGCCAAACTCGTCGGGACAATCGAAGAAGAGTAAGCGTGGCCAAGACCGCGCTGTTCGGCTTTGTGACTCGGTCCACCATTTTCTCGAGCTGCACCAGTCGACGTTGCAGTATGCTTTTGAAACAGTCCACGGCCCCATTGATTCCAGCAGTAGCCAAACGGAATTCAACCCATTCGACCAGCACCAGGAGATTCTATCTGCACTTTTGGCTACGAGCTATATGCGTGTCCCGCGGCTGCGGAGCCACATGTTGGACAACTTGAGTAACCTGGTGCCTTCCACTGCTTTTAGCAGCACGAAATCACTTTCGTTCTCGTTTGTTAATTCGCGTGGACGTGGCAAATCGGTGCTCGATGACAAGTTGCGTCTCACGCCATACAATTGGCACCTCAGCATGTATCCCCAGTGCCAAAACCTCCTGACGACCGTGAACCGTGAAGACCGCTGGGCACCTTCAACCGAAATACTTTACCAGCTCATGAGCGACACGGACGGGTGCATGTTGGTTCTTGCTCAGATTTTCAAGCAGCTCACAGGCCAGCAAGTCCTGGGACGTACAGACTGGAAATGCATCCCGGGTGCTGAACTGCTCAGGGATGCGACGTTGGAGGTCACCAAGAGTCTTTTCCAGGCCGAGGTGCAGCAACGCGAACCCAAGTGGCAAGATACCATCGAGGAGAAGGTCGGCAACGAAACTGCCTCAGTCAATGGGAAGGATCCCCAACCATTCCGCGACTCCTTTTCGCTGTTGGACGGAGCACTAGAGGAAGTGAACACTCCGACCGCATACTTTGCTGTCCAGGTGACGTCGATGATGCACGAGAACAGTGGGTTTATCCACGAGTACCTGATGACTATTCTGCGCTCCACCAACTACATGTTGCCACACCATGTCATTCTGTGCCTGCAATACGTGGAGAAGTTGATGATGGAGTTTCCAGCATTCTTCGTCAACGAGCCAGCAGCTCAAGATTTTCTCGTCCTCTCGACCATGGAAACGTCCAATCCCCACAATCAGCCCCAGCAGGAACAATCGTGCGCTGACATTGAGACGCTACGCTACGTGTTCTCATGCCTGCTGGAATCGGAGCATTTCGAGATTCTCAAAGCGACAGAGCTGTTCCTGCTAAAGAACTTTATGGGCTTTTCAGTCTCGTTGCAGCTACAACTTACGGACTTGCTGGCGACACATGTGAAGCGGCTGTTCCTACATTGGAATCGTGACGTGCGCTACTGCTACTACCACATCTTGCTGTACTTGACGTACCCCGGCAACCGCCTGGTTCTCGGTGCCAAGTCGGACGAGGCACTCATGGGCGCCGATGCATCTCGTCTGTTTGAGATCCCAGGACTCGTCCGCACCGCTGGCACTGCAAGCTGGGACGCCTTCGACATCCCACTTCAACAAATGGTGTCTCGCTTCACACAGATGACCAAACGTCGCCACCGTGCACGGCAATCAAGGACTTGGGTAGACTCTGTGCCCTGGCCTGTTATACAACGCTCCGTCACGGAGTACAAGACCCACGTGAAAACGTACTTTGCCTACGCGCAGCAGATTTCCATGCACCAGCGCGTACCAACTCCTGTGTTCTCTGCCAAGACCGGAGAGAAACCGCCCTCCCCCGTGGCCGAGAGGCCTCGCGCGGCAGTCCTAGCATGAAATACCACAGCGCGGTAGTAGATAGGATAGCCCAACATGTGCATCATGTCAAAACGATGCAATCAATATACCTAATTATTCACAACCAACTACAGTCAAACCTCTTTATATGATCCTCTCTATATGAGCTCTCACTTTTATATGATGCACATTGCGTTGCAACCAAAACTTTCACTTACTGTTTGTATACCTCCCTCTTTATATGCGAACATGGTATATGAGTCACATTTTTGGGAACCAAAATGAGTTTTACCTCTTTACTTCTCTGGTCCACCGTAAAATGGCCCATGAGGTTTTTCGGTGGGCCACACAACTAATGTGGAATCGCTTAATTCGTCAAAATTAAGGTGTAGGTGTACAGGTTGGCCCCTAAATTGTAGAGCTACTGGGAATAACTTTTTCGCGCGCTTTCACCACTACCATTCACTGCACTAGCGCGCGCAGCAGACATTCTCTCACTCTTCATTCTACAGACGGCCTACACGACCACCAGCTTGATGCCTCGGGGCCCCCGCCAGCGAGACGTGCCGCCACACGTCAAGGTGGCCCTCGCTCTGTACCTTGCAGAGCGTTCGCTCGGTTGTAGGCTTCCAGTCGGTGCAATTGCTGATGCTGCCAAGAGCTTCAGGTTGCACCGTCACACCGTCAGCAAGGTGTGGCGACAGCGAGGCGACGCTGTGGCGCTCCTTCAAGCGCGGACGCCACGCCCACCCCCTCCATGCCGACTCAACGATGA
>LGSM01000676.1:0-14834 GCA_001314345.1 Phytophthora multivora | reverse complement strand
CGAGTCTACAGCTACTGGAGACGCTGCGACGAGTCATCGGCTCGCTGCAAGACGTTATGGAGCTAACGGACGGCAGTCGTATTGCACTCAGCAGTGGCACAATTTCGATCGTGTAGATCGCATGCATTGGATGTAGTCATAACCGCAACATAATGCAAAAAGGTACTTTATGGAACTTAAGACGTTAGTCAGCGCATCCGACCGCAATGTCTTCAGCGGCTTTTGTAAGTCCGAGGGAAGTATTAGCTTCGTAGTGTAGATGATGTAGGAATCCTACTACTGGGATATTATTTTAAAAAAAAATTCTGCAGATTTTGCGGTGACTAGCACGTTCTGAAAAATTGCCCTACCAGGCAGATGAGGCTAAAGTCAAGAGGGGCAATTAAATGACATGTTCATGAGAGATTTCGTCTGCTCCTCTTCTGTGGATTTTCCCGCAAAGCGAAACTAACGCTACGATACTGCTCATTTACTGCAAGCTTTGCCCGTGGATCCAGAACGTCAGGTAGAAGAGGTCCTCGCCGTCAGGAACCGCCGTGATCTCGTTCAGCACCGACTGGCTTCGGAAGACGACCAGCCGGTCGGACACTGGGTCGACCTGCCGCACTGCCGCGTCTTCATCCAAACTTGTTTGTAGCTTGAGACTTGTACGTATGCCAACTGCATTGAAAAAGTAGACGCAAGTCAGCTTGAATCCGTTGTCCTTGTCGCCAGATCCACAGTCCAAACGCAGAGGCTGGTTATGCCCTGCTGGTAGCTGCTGCACCGCAGTACAGTGCATGAATTGAGCACATAGTTTGGCTTTCCCCGGTCGCTTCTTGTTGATCTCGTAGGGGAGCGCATGCAGCTTTTCGATCAGTTCGGCCAACGCAGGATACTCCGCCGTGCAGTCTTGGTGCTCGACAAAGCGGAGATTTGCCCCCGGTACAGTCTGAGTCCCTGTATTCTGTCGACTCAGCACATGCTTAGCGTCAACGGTAGGAACTGTAGACATCAGCAGCCCGTTTTTAGCCATTCGGAACACGTCATTGAGCAGCAACTGAGCCCATTCCTCGCCCATGAATTCATCCATGACGGCCACGCCACGCACATCACTCGTGCCAAGTAACAATTCGTCCAGAAACTCCTCGTCCAGCTGATCCCACGTGGCAAAGTCTGAGTTCGGGTCCGCAACCAGCCTGGAATCATTGGCCAATTTGACGTGTTTCTGATAATTCACACGGTGTACCATGGCCAACACCTCTCTGCCAAAAGCTTCTTGCAACACCTGTGGCATGAGCATGCGCTCGGTGGCGAAGTCCATAACGTCTCCTTGCTCGGCACCTCGTTGCTTCACATTGGTCAACACACTTGCAGCTTTCGCTTGGACTTTAGGCATCAGTGCCAACAGTTCTTGTTCATACCACGGGTCTTCCAGCAACGTTTGCAGATTTTTAGGGGCATGAACAAGTTGCTCTTTCGGGATTCCCGGGTATATTAGTCGTTGGAACTCATCCTCTTGCAACAACTTGGCAAAAACTCCGTCATCCAGCACGACACTCTCTCCCCGACTATTAACACCTCGCTTGTTGCACCCATCCAGCAACTTCTTCAGCATCAATTTCCACGATCTCTGTGTCGAGTCTTGATCCAGACCTTCCTTCTCCGAGTAAATAGAGGATTTCACTTTTCCAGCCAAAAATCCTTTTTTCACTGCTACACCCTGTTTCTTTTTAATAAATTCCACTTTTGTTGCTGCTTTCTTGGCTTCACTCGACGATTTATCATCTTCCAAGTGACAAACTTTTTCATAGGCAACCAACGCTTCATCCCAATCTTGCAACGCCTCGCACACAGCTGCTTTTCTCAGGTATCCTTTGGCCCAACTTGGTGCCAGCTCAATGGCCCTTTCCGCGTCGTCTAACGCTTGCTGGTACTCCTTGAGCTGATGACAAGCTGCCGAGCGGTTGCCAAACAGCAAATGATCCGTATTTTGCAGCCGAATCGCTCGGGAGTAAAGCTGCTTAGCTTCTTCGAATTGCCGCCGCTTGAACGCGTCGTTGCCCTCTTGACGCAACGCTGCGGCTTGCTCTGCCGCGGCGGCATCGAACGAGCCGTCGGCAGCAGCTTCCACAACGAAATCCGCCATAACCTTTTCGCGAAAATGAGACTGAATAGGAATTTTAGCCAATCGCGAAATAGATACTTTTTCCAAGTTGCACACAGAGTGCAACAACTGTTTTTTTACACTGAAGTTTGTGGTAACAGCAACTCTGCGTCGAGCGAAACGGGAGCGAGGTGCAGTTTGGGTCGAGGCGGCTGGTGATGTTTGTGCATTTTCATTGCCGACTCCACCGATGTGTGAGATCCGGCGGCTCGACTGCCTGTTGCTGGTGTTGAAGATGGTGTCATCCGCATCATCAGCGACTTGACAAGATCCGCCGTGGAATCAGTGGAGGGACTGGCAATCGCTTCCAACTGAGGACGTTCGTGGTATCGAACCACCGTTCCAGTGGATTGACTTTTCCGAAGTGAAGGCAAAATGCCATTGACCACAACCGAAGGAATTTCATCTGATACGCCAGAAATGGCTTGGTTTGAGCTTTTCCGCTTGCCGCTTTTGTGCCGTGCAATGCAGTTCCCTTTTGCCAATGCTCCAGCCGCCATTGCTTTCGTCGGTAGGTAGACCATAGCTACACGAGGTCTTGGACCGCTTCGTTCCTGCTTCATGGTGAGAGCTGTGGGGCCAAGAAGCGATTTCCCGTGTGAAGACGACACCATGGACATGTCCACCGTGCAAGAATGGATTTCTTGCCAGCACTCTTGGCAATTGACTGTGAAGCACGAAGAGCACCACAGTTCAGCGCATCGAACCGAACAGGAGCAGCATACGAGAACTTCGTCGTTCTCGGCTTCCATCTCCTTTTCTGGGGTTTCATCTGCAGCTCCAGCAAGATCCGACAGGAGTTCCGGGCGACCTCGGGGGAAAGCGTCGTCATCGCCGGTACTTGTTAGGAATGCTGTGCGAGCACGATCTAGCATTTCGGTTAGCTCAGCAGCTTGTGCCGTGGGGACTCGTTGGTTGTGACTGGACGGCAAACCATGAGAGAGGTGGCCCAGTGGACTAGATATCCCTTTTTCAAGAGGAAGTTTCGCTCCAGCGGAGAACTTCCACGACTTGTGAAGTTGAACTTTGCGACGGATATTCTCCACGTGTGTGACGCGAGCTTCTTCAATAGGGAGCTGGTGCGCAAGCATATGCTGGCTAGCAGACGCTTCCAAAGCTCTTCGCACCTTCTCCGCTGTAATCAGAGCTTGTGACGGCGGGGGAGTAGGATCGTCATCGGGCTGAATCAACCTCGGCGTGATTCCGGTCTTCCAACTCATGAAAACCGGCTGGATCTCGTTGAGTTTCTTCAAACGGCGAGGGATTTCTGGCGGAATGACCTTACCTCTGCGACATCGAGCTGGATTTGTTGTAACAAGACTCTGCACGACTGTATCAAGCGCTGACACGTACTCATCCATAGAGTTATCCAGGTTGAAATGGTGGAGAGCTGGTTGGATAGCGCCTTGAATCACGAGGTCGCAAAATGCGGTGAATTCAACGCCTTGGTCGTTTGTGTGCCAGAACGATAAACGCGTCGCAGTTGATATCCCGACTGTTTTACATATTTTCACCATTGTCATGCTGCACTCGAACGGTGACCGCGTGTCGGTGGCAAACGGATTTGCCTCTGTATCTGAAACTTCAGATGCTGCAAGTTGATCGACTTGTGAGTCCTCAGAGTTACGCGAAATGAGGGACCACAAATTCCCAAATCTAGCGAAGATCGCAAGTCGGTTTTTCGGTGTGTTTGGGATTTCCGTGCCAAACAAAGGAGTTGCCGTTGCTGGTCGTGAGGCGTGGCTGGTTACTGGTCTCGAGCTTGGTGACATTAATTTCTGAAACGAAGTTCTACCCAGCAGAGGCTTTGGCGTTGCGATTGCGCTTGCTCTATCAGAAGGTTGACTTGACTGCGCCAGATCCAGAGTCAGAATGTCAATTGTTTTCTGTCGAAGCACTTGCAGATGCGGTCTGGAGGGCTGCTCCTTGCTCTCAATATTCAGAGTGAGATAGCCTTCCCAAGGGTTTGAGCGCGGAGAAGACGTCGCAGGAGTTGACCTTCGACTCTTTCGCGATCTGGTTCGCTGTCCGTCCTGGGCTTCCAATGGCATCTGGTTTGGTACAGGTACATCCTCAGAGTCATCCCTCAGCAGTCGATCCGTGTCAAAGTCTCCCCATTCATTCACATCAGCTGAGCGTGGTCGCTCTTTACGCGGAGTTTTACCGTCTCTTGCTGTATTTTTGCGTACTGCAGCCGATTTCTTTTTTCGATGGCGAGGTACGAGATTGCTACTCGATCGAAAATCATCAGCCCCAGCACTCGTATATGGCCGGGGAATCTCATCGGGACACTCGTCAATGTCAAATCCATTCGAAGATGGCGAAGCGGAGTGAACTTTACGAGGAGGAAAATTTGCACTTGGCGTCACGTTCTGCGTATTAGTCTCACTTGTCGGCACAGAGGCTTCGGCCACCTCAACTTCCTCAACTTCATATTCCTCAGACGTAATGTTGCGGCTGCTGCGTGTTTGATTGTCGTCGGGTTGAGGCAGAAAATCGTCCTGCAGTATCTCCATTACGTAGCTGACTTGAAAGTGTTTGTTGCTGTGGCCATCGACCACGCTATAAAAATCTCGAATCTGCAAGCTTCTTCACGTCAATTTCGCTAATTTTAGGCTTGCCTTGAGAGCATGTTTCACTGGTGAACACATTTTACCATCCCAACACCATGAATCGGGACGGATTGCCAACGAGGCACCAGGAAAGTCCTCTCACAAGAAGAAATCGTGACATTCCACCTCCAACCAACAATTGTCTTGAAGTTCAGTGGAGATTCCTGCAGCACAAGAACCCCAAGCCGCCGCAATTCGGCTCACCATCACGAAAGCCGCTGCTGATTGACCCTCTCAAGCCAGAACGATTCGCCAAAAACGATGGCAAAGCTTCTTCAAGGCAATCCGAGATCATTCATCCAGCACCGCGAGGGTCCCCATCTCGCTTGTTTCAAATGTTTGAAACGCAAGAAGTGGACTCAGGCGATGGGAACACCACGATTACTGGTCAAACTGCACGTCAACTGGAAAACAGTCTCCCTGAAAGCCCTTGTGCAAGTCGCACCTTGAATGACCTCATGGGCGAGACACAGCGCCAAGCCATGCTCGATCGCATTCTTGCTGACATGGAGTATCTAGCAGTTGAGCCGACGTATTCGCGTCTTGGGCAGAATGAAAGTGAAAAGACCTCTTCGCCAAGGAAAAGTCAACGCGCGAAGTCGCACAAGCCTTCTATCCTGCACACGGCTCTGCGAAATGACTCCAATTCATCCAAACAACAGGTCCAGCCGAAGCAGCGCAGGTTTTCGGCCTTGTGGTCGCTGGCTAGCCAAGGAGATTACGCCGACGACATGGACGACTTGGACGACGACGATGATTTGGATGGAAGCCAGACAGACCGAGACGACTGCAAAAAGCGGCAAAGGCGCAAACTCCGGCAGTTCATTAAGATAGACGAAGCCCCTCGGATCTTCTGGCAGAAGACGGACGGCGCGAGGTCTGCCGCGGATGTGCCCGAGCGGCTCCTTACGTTGTCGCCATCGCCGCCACGTCGAATGAGATCAGCACAAATCGTACTCGGTCGCCGGTCCCGCACGCCTCGCCAGCTCTTGTCGCCTTCAACCACGATCGATAACCGAAAGAGTTTGATGGGCGGATCTACAAGTCCACAGCCAAGTCGGCAAACCACTTCAACCGCCAAGTCTTCAGCAATACCGAGGCGCAAATTGCGTCTTCCTGCTGCAACGTCACCTGTTCACACCGACAAACCCCCAGCTTCACCTCTGAAAGCTCACTACGGTTCTTGGTACGTGCCTCAGTCCGAATGGTGGGCATTGCGCCAGATTGAGCAACAGGCGATCGAGGACAAGTCCCCTGCCTCTGCAATTGACACGGACGAACCCCATTGCCACGGCGGCAACACATCGCCGACGCAACGTCAGCACAAACCTCCGCTGCCGCCTGCCGCGCTCTCTCCGCGTGGACACGACAGCTCCCAGGCTAAAGTGCCACTTGCAGGTAGCACTGGCACGGGCCGACTGTCGTCCGCCAGCTCGCGCCCGCCGCCCTCTGCACCGGGTCCGCTTGAACTTCAAGTGGCGAGCATTCCGCAGTCGTACATCGGGCGCGAGTATCGCGCGTTTATCATCAGCACGGGCTCGGCCATGCCACAGTATCTGCAATGATGGGCAACACGGGCAAGATACGAAGTTGAAGCTGATTCAGAGTGATGGTCACAGAGATCCAGTAACGGATGGCGACTGGCAGGAAGGCAAAACATGGAGGAGCTCGAGATGCAAATGCGCAATTTGCGCTTTTGCATCGCATACTGGGAGCTGGCACTGCTGTTGCCAGCTGATGAGGGTGAAGACAACGACGCAGCTTGGCAGAGGCGACTTTTCCGCGAGGAACTGGGTGAGTTTCATCAACTTGTGGCAAACAGCGTCACACATGAAGATGTCATGACCTACGCACGTAAAAGTCTCCACTTGGCGTGGAAGGACTGCAGTAAGGGCCATCGGGACGTCGCCAACGAAAACTGGGCGAGAATCGGGCCGGAAGACGTCAAAGTCGGCGTGGAGAACGATCTCCAGCTCGTGGCACCGGGCATCTGGATTGGATCAACGGAAACGCTAGCGTACACGGATCTGCTCAGCGAGAGGGATATCCACCATCTAGTATACTGCACCACAATCAAGCAGGAGACTCGCATCACTCGTGAAGACGCATCACACCTCGTCGTTTCGCTTTTCGATCTCTCGAGACAGCATTTCCAAGCGATTTTGGCAGAGGCCGACGGCGTCGAGCAGCTCAAGACACTCTCATCTCCGTCTTGGAACGAAATATCACGCATAGCTTCCACACTCAATGATCTCATCGGCACAAGCTCAGATGGCACAGCATCACAAGATCCTCGAGTTCCTGGAGGCGGTGCCATGTTGTTGTACTGCGACAGCGGCATGTCCACTTCCATTGCAGTGTGCGCTGCCTTGCTACTGACTCGGTACGATTTCCCACTTGATATTGCAATGCCGCTCATACGAGCGGCTCGACGTGACATCTTACCGTCGAAACACCTTTGGTTTCAATTGGAACAGCTCGATCAAGCGCTGGAAAGCTCATCTCGTCATGAATAAATTATTTTATGATATTAGCAAAACGCGGTGGTTGTCGACCACCTACACACTAACTAACTCGCCACTTCACCTTTTGACTACACCCACTTGCGTCTCTTCCTTCGTGTACATGATAATTGTTGATACTCCACCGACCCAGCTAGCTCTTTAGCCAGCTTTGCAAATTTTTCAGTGGGTGCTAAACCTGCGAAACAAGAGGCAGCGCACTGCTTGCCCCTCTCTCCCTCATCTTGACCATCTCCAACTCTGCAGGGAAATACACTCCCTCAACCAGTCTACATGTGCTCGCGATGGCATTCCATGCAGAGGAAAAGCGAATCTGACTTCTTGCCAAACTCGCAGGGGAAACTAATCCTGCCACTCTGCAGCCAGCACTTGGTCAAAAATTGCTTGAACTGGTTTAGCACCTCCCGGAAAAATTCGAACAGGTTGGAACAGATGTTGCCACTCGCGGCAACCACCGGATATTCGCACGCCGCATTTTGGCAAGTTTGCAAAAACATAGCCAGCTCCCCCACAGACGCGTCGCGGATGTCTTCGTCGCTGATAAATTCCGTGACATTTTGCACGAAAGCGGCCACAAGAGGCCACGAAAGTTCCAACCTGGCTTTCACAACACTCTGCATTTGCCCCACCGCGAAGGGGATAGACTGCAGCATTTGCCGCAGTTGCGCGAAACTGAAGTTAGCCGCGCGGTTGCAGTAGTGAGCCACATCGCGCAAATAATCGAGCACGACGGACAGCATACGTGCGGCCGAAATCTCGTCCCTGCTGTTGTTGTCCTCAGGCGCCCCAGCGGGCACCACTGCCGCGAAGTCATGGAAATCCGAGCCGATCTTGGATGGCAGCAGGAAGGCGGCCGAGTCACCACACACGGGCGACAGCTCTGGCTCCACTTCGTCCAGCGGGGGGAAGCTGGGCGCACGGTGCTCACGCGGCAACAGCACTGGCTCATTGTCAAGCCCCGACGAAAACTTCTTGCAGGCCAAGGAGTCGGGCGAATCGCCGTCCATGGAACACTTGGAGATGGTGCGCTTGAGTGTTTGCGGCTGCATTGTGTGTGTATGGCCCTGTCGCTTTAAGTGGTGTTAAACGCGGCCCGTGGCTTACGGCAAAAGCTGCGGTTGGCAAACGACCTCCACGAATGTAGGTCAGGTGTTGCCGGGCGAGCACGTTGGCAAGTGAGTGTCCGGCTGGCAAGTGAGAGGGGATGGTGCCAGCGTTTCTTTTCAAAGATTCGACGTGTGGACCACATCGAATGCGTCATCTGGCCGCGGTAAATTGTGCGGGCTCTGCGCAGTCAGCTGTCTCACCTTGATCTCGTTTGCGCTGTTTTCCGTTTTCTGGGCGCTGCGTGACCTGACCGCCGCTTCTCTTCGCGGCCGGCCATCGCAGCGGAGCCATCGCCAAAGCGATCTCATGCATGGTGCGAACTTCGCCTCGAAGAGGTCCTCTCTTCAGTTCAGGGCTTGACTTGCCTCGCGCTTCAGTTTGGTCGCGCCCCTTCCCAGGTTCGCCCGTTCGACACTCAGATCCCTTACGGTACGCCGAAGTGGGACCGCTGAAACTAAATTCCATCGAAAAGCCGGCGTACTTTCGGCGCAGCGCCGTCGCTGCTGAGGTTTCCCAGATCGCGCCGCCTGCTTTGCATGCGCTGGGCGGGTCCGCCTTCCATAGACTCCGTGGAAGGCAGGTGCTGCGTCAAAAATACAGGAACGCCAACGCAGCGGGTTGCTCGCAAAAAAAAAGAATCGACGCCACCTGCGCAAACCGATGGTATCCCTCTTTAAAATGATCAACGTGCACAAAACCCAGGCTGATTCTTGAAGTTGGACGGAAGTTCAAGCACAGAGCCGCGACTAGTGCCTTCACTTTCGAGGGCCCCGAAAATAAGAGCCATACTTTCCACCATACATGACCACGCTGGCCAGTCGTTGCTGCCTGACTTCGCCGGCCTCGCTTGTCCTCTGCGCTGCACCGTGCACGTGGTGGTCTCGCCGAAGCAGAGAGCGCTGGTCGGCGCTTTGCTTGCCACTGACACGACGCCTGAGCTCGCTGTTAACGATAAGCCGCTCGTTGCTTGGGGTTTCATGTGAATGCAGATCGAAGCAGCGCCGCGCGTCTGTGCAAATGGCAACGCGCGCAGGCTCTGGCCGGTCGCTTGGGTGCTCTGCGTGAACCGCAGCGATGATAAGGCCGAGTCCCAGTTGCTTATAAGAAAGTGGCGCTTTCCGCGGGTCTGCTGCTGCTGGGCCGACGCAAATCTTGTTGACTTTTCCATTATGTCGTTCGCGACCCAAGCAGAGTTAACACTCGCGGCATGAAGTTCAAGGCGACGCCGTCTTAGCCGCCCGCTGTGAGTCAGCCGCGTTCGGCGACAGCTACACTGACAATTGCTGGCGATTATCGTAATCGGCGTTGGCGGCAGTTCAAACTCAGCTACATTTGCATCGTACTGCTGGAGCCGAAGGATATCCAACACCATTGGCTCACGATCTCCTCCCTGCGTTCCGCGGTCTCTACAATAAACGCGAGAGGATTTCGTCCGTTGCACACATTACTCAGCGGTTCCATTTACCGTTGTAGCAAAGGAGAGCCCGTGCCAGCCAGTGAGGAACCTGTGGACGTCGACAATGAATGTTTACCGATTCTTTTTCATTGCAGAGGCTTTGCCTGCCTCGGTGGATGCTCTTCGTCGATCTCAGCCCGACAATCCAGCGTCAATTTGATTCAGTGCAACGGAGACCTTGAGGCTCGCAGATTTGCCCCGGTGCCGGAGGTCTGAAGCTTTGGAGCTCTTCACAGCATCTTAAAAGGCACGGTCTGCAATCTACCAGGCCCGTCCAACCGGGTTTGAGGCTGTTGTCCTTCGCACCTGGCAGCATCACCCTGATAGGATGACTTTTACATGCACATGTACAGAGGTACATGTACATACACTGTGCTGTAGAAATTCTGCCGCGAAGTCACGCGTCGGTGCATGCCCCAGAGGTCGAAAATCAGAGCTGTTCGCCACCTTTTGACGGTGGCTTTGGACCGCCACGCCGCGGATATTCAGCACTGGTACGCGCTATGGCCGTGGTTCGCATACTGACCAAGCAGCCCCCCAGCGCTTCCTCGCTGGATGGTATTCATCACGAGCGCAAAAGGCGCCGCCGGCTCCCAGATTGAAGGTTCCTCTTATCGTTCAAGGAGGTACCCGCAGCGAAGAGGCCGAAGGAAAAGTGTTGGCGGTCAATCGATCTAGCGCGATCAAATTCTGGCAGCAAGACAACTTTTTTTACGGCCAAGATTCATGTGGCTTTCGGTGGAGAGGCAATGTCAACCATGGCGGTGCGAAACGCAAAGCGCCGTTTAACCAAGCAACATGGTCATCGCCACCGACGCAAGGACGGAGAAACCTCGAGGCTTCTTTCCTTGAGGACCAATTCCTGCGCCACTTTAAGCCGGCAGGGGCAGCCTTTTGAGACGTGAGACGAAGGAAGTGGAATGGCATGTCAGAATCACGCCATGAAGTTCAAAAGTGTGGCGTCCGCTTCGTTACTTTACAGCCACTTCTTGTAGAACTTGAAGAAGGCGATTGTAGCGAGCGCGATGAAGAGCACGACGGCCCACCAGATGTAGTAGCCGTTGTAGTATTCGAGCTCTGGCATGTTGGTGAAATTCATACCGTAGAGCCCGGTGAGGAACTGCGCCGGCAAGAAGATGGCAGCCACCAGCGCCAGGATGTAGCTCACGTCGTTCTGCTGGGCCGACCGGGCGTTGTGGAAGTCCTCCATTAGGCTGCGACAGCGATCGAGATGCCGGTCGCAGTCCTCCTCGATGGTCGTGATATGGTCCAGCACATCTCGGAAATACCGCAGAGTTTCGCCTTCAAACTCCTCCGAATCCGAGAGCTGGATAACCACCTCGCTCATGGGCTTACACAATACTTGCAAGCCTTTAATCTGTTTGCTACAGCTCGCGAGGCGGCCTACATCGAAGTAGCGCGGATCGAGACTGAGCAGCCGCTCGAGCATGATGAGTTTCGAGCCGAACGTGTGCGTGATAGGCGTCAGCTCGTCCACACACACGTCGACGATCGTATAGACCAGGAACGCAGTGCTGTGCTGTCGGACCTTGGAGTACGACCTATCCAGTCGCTGCTTCAGCATCGACCAAAGCGTGTTGGAGCTCTCCTGTACGCTGATCAAGACGTCCTCCATGATGTACAGACTGAGCTGCTGTGGGGCTGTCATAACGCAGCCGATGTTGAGCTGGTCCAGTCGCTCCACAAGCTCTTTCTTCGCCATACTTTCGAAAGGTGAGACGTCGTCGTCTTGGACGTACAGTGAAGCGCGATACATGCTCTGGTAAGTCTTGACCATGGACAAGTCGCGTGCGTGAACAGTCTGCAGGATCAACGACGTGTGCTCGTCGTACTCTTCGTACTTTGGACGCTCGACATCCGCATCCAAAGTGTCCTCAACAGCCAGAGGGTGAAGCCGATAACGCACCGACAGACGTCGCATCAGCAACGGGTCGATACCTTCAACGTTGATCCAACGCACCGATGCCCAGCCAGGCTTGGTCGAGTAGATGAACTTCTGCACCTGATCGATCGGATACACGCTGCGAATACGGTCCGGCGAGTATTCGATCGATCCAAGCAGTGAATTGACCGCCTTCCCTCGCTTGAAATGAGTGTACTCTGGCGGCATGTTGCGCAGAAAATCTTCATTGAAAAGCTGCGCGAGTTTGATCTCCTGGATAGCGAATAAAAACTCTTGGTAGGTGACTCCACCGCTCTTATCATCGTCCACCTTGTCGATAAAATTCCGGAATTGCTCGTCGTCACCACAAGCGATTCCCATTGCTTCTAAGCCACACCGGAAACCTTCATACGACACCATCCCATTCTCTAAGCAACAGAATACCCGGTAAAAAATATCGTAAGCAAAACAAACGTTCAGCTTCTGAAAACACCACCTTACCTTCAGGATTAAACAGAGAGAACAGTTTCATCATCTTGGCTGACGTGAGATCATAGTGCGGGTCCATCAGCGGCATCTCTTCCGATTCATCCACCGCTCCGAGACTGTCCGACCAATCCACGGAGTTCGAGTCTCTGGCAATGGACTCAATGGACCCAATAGCCACAAGTTGCAGGATATTCTTCCCATGGAGCAGCGTCGGCATGGGCGTTGTTGTTTTACTAGTAGGTCCTCCGTTAAGGTTGACGTTTTTCGGCTTTCGAGGCGGTAAAGTCGACATTTTCAAGTTCCGTCCTTCTCCCTTCACATTGCCAAAGTCACTGGAGTTTGCCACGCTGTCACTAACTGTACGACGTAAGCGGGAGCCATCGAAGCGAACACCGTCGTCCGATGCCCAGTCCACGGGCTGGTAGCTGGTCGACGGTTGGGAAGGAGGCCGGCGCCATGACCGACGCGCACGACCATACCCAGGGACCCTGGGGCTGGCCTGGGTAGTCGGAGAGGAAGAAGGGGGCAGACTTCCGTCTACAGCAACGATGGAAACAGTGGGGTCCATTCCGGAAGAGAGTAGATGGAAGTCAGCAGTGGAATCGGTCATTAGCTGATGAAGGAAGCAGATATTCTGGTCCAGAATGTATATCTAGATCTATGAAATTTTGTTTAGAAATACGTAAATCTAGGTTGTAAGGGTTAACCTTTTAACTACTGTGCCATTTTTGGAAGGGGTCCGTTAAGACCTCTTCTAAAGCGAATCAATTCGTGGGTTTTGAATCCTCTAAAACGAATCAAATCCGTGGTTTTCGAATTTTCAAACCAATCGAAAGATTCTGTCAACCTTTCAAAGCAAGATTCCTCTCAAAGCATATTTAACCCCGAGTTCCTAACGTTATGGAAGCAGTCGAGCGGATGTGCGGCTACTGCGGAGCTTCAGAGCATGAATGTAAGTGCGTCGGTGGCGAGCTACAAGAAGCCGGACTCTGGCTGGAGCTGAAGCTGTCACGACGACAACAGCGAGGTCGTGCCGTCCGAACAGCGCTGCGGCGCTTACTTGTATATCTTTATTAGAAGTATGGAAATGTGAGTGGAGATGTAGTGCAAGCACCACCTACACCTCACCAACAGCCGTGAACGACGATAGGATTCGCGCTTGGCAAGTGTCAAGTTCAAGCACAGGGTACACTTCAACGCGCCTCAAGTGCATGCTGGCACTGACCGACGAACCTCTCTTTACTTTTTAGCATTCCCGATTTTTCATCGTAACCCACAAGCCGATACAACTTCCAACGTTTCCTGGCCGAATCGAGTTTCGCTCGCCCAAGTGCGCGACAGTTAATTAACTATAGAAGCGCAAAGAACGCAAGCGGGCCGAACCTCCATACCTGTCAAGACATGTCGACACAGGAGAGTCCGAACCCAAGACCACGTCGTATACGTCGTACACGTGAAGAAGATGACGCTCCGTCTCGCCCGGCCGAAATGCAAACCGAAACCCAAGTGCTTCGGCGGTTGGGTCAGGAGATGCCCCACCACCTCCTCCGCCGCAGACGTCTGACTCTAGCATGTTGACCCAACTGATGCAGTTCATGATGCATTGCTCACCAGTATGAGGAGCAATGCTTGCGTCTAATGGCTGCTCTCTCCAGCCGCTATCAAGTGAAGACATGGGGAAGCCGCACCAGTTCTTGGGGATGAAAGCTGACCGCGTGGCCGATGACACGGTACTGCTTAGCCAGGAGAGCTACATTGAAGAAGTCCTGCATCGCTTTGCAATGGACGCGACACGGCCCACACACTTGCCCATGGTAGCGAACACTCGCTTAGACTTCACCGACGACGGCCCGTCCGATGGAGAACGAGCGCACATGGCAAAGGTGCCTTATCGACAGGCGGTTGGGGCTTTATTATACTTGGCAAGAGTCACGAGGCCCGATATCCTGTTCACAGTCGGGCAACTTGCACGACACGCGGCCGCACCACGGAAGACTGAATGGGATGCTACCAAGTATCTTCTCCGTCACCTTCGAGCAACAAAGGGGCTGAAATGAAGTACCAGTTAAATAGCGACGATATCGTGGTGGCTACGGACGCTGACTGGGCAAATGATCGCTTGGATCGCAAGAGCGTATCAGGGTCTGTGGTGTATTTGTTTGGTTGTCCAGTCGCATGGGAGAGCAAGAAGTAACCTATTGTGGCAAAATCAAGCACGGCTGCTGAATACATCGCGGCAGACATCGGCATCGAAGACGCCTTAATTATGCAGGCAATTACCAACGAAGTACTGCAAAAGGAGCTGTCGCTAGAGTTGGCAATGGACAGCCAACCGGTAATCAAGCGGCTTCAACGCTGCAGGCACAGCGAGACGCAAAAGACGGTGGACGTGAAATATCACGCGGTAAAGGACCTGATTCACAAAGGCGAATTGACAGTGGACTACACTCCGACCGGTGAAATGCCAGCTGATCTGCTAACAAAGGCACTGATAAGAACGGAGTTTCGCCGCAAGCGAGCAATGTGCTGCTTAGCTGACACGGTGGGATAACGCCGTATCTGGGCATGCACCACTGGTGGGTGGTGGTGGTGGTGGGGG
>LGSM01000675.1:0-14892 GCA_001314345.1 Phytophthora multivora | reverse complement strand
CCGCCAACTCCAAATCACGCACATTTTCACCGCGCAGCAAACCATAATGAGAAATGAAGAACGCTGCTCGTCCAAGTAGATCATCAAGCTCCAAAAAGGTGTCACAAATTTGTTGGAATTGCATTTCGGGGTGATACCCGTCCAGAAGTGAACCAATCCCTCTATCTTGATAGTTTTTGATTTCTTCGTCTGCGCAGTTTGGGCTTGCACAATTCGAATCAGTTGCTTCACTTGAGGTGATCGAGGATGATCGTTCAAATTCACCCGTAAGGCAACCTGCTGGTTGTACAGATCCACTATAGCGTTAGCATAGCCACAGACCGTCGATCCCCCCACAACCGCCCCCTTCTTTTTCTTGGACTCCCTCCCCACTACGCGTTCTGAAAGAAAAAGGTATAAATTTCCCTTAGTCACAGTGCTCCCATCGCAAAATTTCTTCGCACTACACCCCTCCACAAACTCTCTCTGGTACCCTTCGTACTTCCTTTTTGTGTTAACAGGACGCGAAGATAATGTAGTTCTGAGTGTCTCGCGCTCACTCTCCTCTATCTGTACGTGAACGGCACTATCGTCTCCTGGAAGTCGAATTGCTGTCGTTGATGATGCTGTCGCGAAAGAACCAAGAGAGATTCCTGATTTCTTGGGCATCTTAGCTGTCTTTTGCGTCTCTTCGATGCGTGATCAAAGTTGATAACACGAAAATAGATCATTCGATTAGGTCACAAATGTCATAGTGACTTGGGTCCGGGCCCATACAAAATTCAACCTGATACTCATTAAATATCATCTTCTACGAGTAAATGTGGACCAAAGTTTGGTACCAACTTTAATGGCCAGTACAATAATAAGATGTTGTCTTTTTAAAGACAACACCTTGAGGCTACCTAAACGCTTCAAATAACAGTGCTGTATATTTAGTATTATTCATGATATTACAGTATCGTATGAATAATAACAATAAATGCTATTTTGACATGAATTTCCGGAGGAGACTGCGTACCTAGTAGGTACTACCTTCTGAACCGACAAGCGTTAAATATTAATACTAGGACTTCATGCGCTGGTACTGTGTGCACCCGAGCCTGCCTCTACAAGCAGAGCTACGCATCCGCGTGGCGCCAGACTGTAATGCTACTGAGTGTGCCCGCATTCCTCAAGGGCGAGCTGTCGCAGCGTGCTCTCCTGTCTTCCAAGTGCCAAACGATGACGTCGACGCCAAACCCATCTCGTGGCTCCAAGTGACGTATCAGGATGCGGTATCAGGCGAGACCGACGGGGGGTTCGTGATGACGACACTGCCAGACGGAACGGCGCTGGTAGTACCTTGGGAGGTGACGAACTACTGCGGTTGCTGTGAGATTATGGACTCGACCGCATTGCTGTTGGATGGGCCACACGTAGGAGCACGAAGCGTTGGCTCAGTTCAAAATGTCAGGTTTCTTTACTGTGCAGTGGAAGAAGGTGAAAAGAGGGTCCGAATTTTCCATCCAGAGTTTGAAAGCGTGTGGATTGAGAAAAAAGACTTGCGAATTGTGTGTACAAGACTGAAGCATCAACAATGCAAGAGTACGTGAGACCAAGGGGTTGTCTTGTCCGGGTTAAAGACTAATGATGGTATTGGCATGTATATGCACAGTTCCCCACACATTTTTCGAGCTAAATGAAGCGCTCCCGGATGAAGCACAGATTGCGATACGCGAGTTTCCGTCGCAAAAAGCACAAACTATCGGCCTCCTTAGCCGGGGGGAAACTCTGGAAGTGGTTGTACGAGGTGGTAATTGGCTGCAAATTGCTGGAGGTAATGTAGATAAACCGTGGATTATGTGGCGAACTGAAGCGTTCGAACTGCTTCAGGAAGCCTACAATGTCCGATCACATGCTTGCGAAGAGATCACTCTCAACGCCGATGCAGGTGGTGAGGCCGTGTCAGTCGTGACTTCTGCTGACGAGCGCCCAATTCATCCATCGAGAAGCGAGGTTGAAGAGGAGACCGCTGCGGCTGACGGAGCAGTGGGTGATGGCGATGCTGCTGTTGATGCATCTGAAGGTGTGCATGTGGATGACAGCGCAGATCTGGAGGCCGTACCAGTCGTGACTTCTGCTGACGAGCGCCCAATTCATCCATCGAGAAGCGAGGTTGAAGAGGAGACCGCTGCGGCTGACGGAGCAGTGGGTGATGGCGATGCTGCTGTTGATGCATCTGAAGGTGTGCATGTGGATGACAGCGCAGATCTGGAGGCCGTACCAGTCGTGACTTCTGCTGACGAGCGCCCAATTCATCCATCGAGAAGCGAGGTTGAAGAGGAGACCGCTGCGGCTGACGGAGCAGTGGGTGATGGCGATGCTGCTGTTGATGCATCTGAAGGTGTGCATGTGGATGACAGCGCAGATCTGGAGGCCGTACCAGTCGTGACTTCTGCTGACGAGCGCCCAATTCATCCATCGAGAAGCGAGGTTGAAGAGGAGACCGCTGCGGCTGACGGAGCAGTGGGTGATGGCGATGCTGCTGTTGATGCATCTGAAGGTGTGCATGTGGATGACAGCGCAGATCTGGAGGCCGTACCAGTCGTGACTTCTGCTGACGAGCGCCCAATTCATCCATCGAGAAGCGAGGTTGAAGAGATTGTCGATGGGTTAATTAAAGTGCTGGCTGCTACTGGTGCAGCTTTTGACGCGCGTGATATAGTGACAGATTTTGCAGAAAAATACGCTGTTGCTCCTGAAACGAATGGCTTTGTTGGTCGTACTGGTGGGAAAGCTGGATCGGCTTCAGAAAGTGATGCAGGTGATTTTGCGGTTTTGGGAAATTTGGATGATGTATTTGATCCTGTTGACGAGATAATTGTGGGTGCCGTGGGTGAAGAAGACATGGAGAACACAGTATGCGATCATAACGACACTTTGAGCCAGGAAAAGGTGCAACTAGAACTTGATTCCGGTGCCTGTGGGGGGGATAACGCAACTAATTTTACGTCCGCCACCCAAGTGAAGTCAAATGTTGAAGTGGCAGATACCTCGACATCAGCGTTGTTTCTCCGGGAATTTGGTGTTATCAAGTATTGCGAACGGAAGAAAGCTCTTTACCCAGCAAACGACACATTATCCCACGCGATGTTCAATGCTGATCAAGACGATGCAGACCTCCTCTTCGAAGTTTTTGTGGGGGACGATCCCCTCTCAGATGAGTGGTTTCACGACGTAGCTGCGAAAAGCATTGTTCCAATTTTTCATGTTGCGTCGCGTCCAACTACCGATGTGGCGATGCCTTCGCTAAAAACCACGTATGCGCTGATCATGGGTGACGGTACGGCTGAAGCAATCTTGGAGTCAGAACTTCTTGAAGACGATGACGGAAATTACGATCTAGTAAGCTCTTTCAGATATCCCCTCCCCATTCGAAGCAGGCCTTCTCCTTTGAGGTCCCCTCTGCACCAACGCCAGTCTGCAAACACAGACAGTTTTTCTGGAACGCCCCAAGCAACAATCGGTCAAGTGCCAGTGAATGTGCCAACAACGTCAAGACTACATGTAGAGCAACACAAGTTAATTGGTGAGCCCAGATCCTTCGCAAAGTCTCCGAGTACTTTGGTCCGACCGCGGTCATTTATCCATACTCCCGCAGTTACTTCTACGAAGCCGACATTATCTCGCGTAGCACGAGCTGCACCTGATTCATCGGATGCATCCCCGTCGAAGCCCCCAGTGCCGTTCTTGCAGCAGAAAAGCGTCATTTTAACGCCAAATCTGCCGAAGGCGCCTACAATTGTCAGCTCAGTTTTCAAATCTGTTGAGTCAAGCGGTCTACCAATGCCACGAACGTCTTTCGGGTTTCGACGTCCGTCGTCACTGCAGAAGAAGTAAGACAGCGTTTCATTTGACATGTGACGATCAACACAAATACCACATCGCTCGCAGAAAGCTGGAGATAGAGTGAAGATGAATCGGCTTCAGAAAGTGATGCAGGTGATTTTGCGGTTTTGGGAAATTTGGATGATGTATTTGATCCTGTTGACGAGATAATTGTGGGTGCCGTGGGTGAAGAAGACATGGAGAACACAGTATGCGATCATAACGACACTTTGAGCCAGGAAAAGGTGCAACTAGAACTTGATTCCGGTGCCTGTGGGGGGGATAACGCAACTAATTTTACGTCCGCCACCCAAGTGAAGTCAAATGTTGAAGTGGCAGATACCTCGACATCAGCGTTGTTTCTCCGGGAATTTGGTGTTATCAAGTATTGCGAACGGAAGAAAGCTCTTTACCCAGCAAACGACACATTATCCCACGCGATGTTCAATGCTGATCAAGACGATGCAGACCTACCATTTATCCATACTCCCGCAGTTACATCTACGAAGCCGACATTATCTCGCGTAGCACGAGCTGCACCTGTTCTATTGGAGACATCTCCATCGAAGCCTAGCGGGCTACAACCGTCTTTTGGGTTTTGCTGTCTGTCGTCATTTTGAAAGAAATAAGGAAGACTGTAGCTCTTCGGATGTAGGTAGCCGACTAAATCGCAACAAATTCAAATTCGATGACTGCACGTGTCTCCTCGTACGATATATTCACCAGCATTGCATGAGATCCGCAGCATATCTGTCCTTCTTGCCCATTGCATCTTTGTCAATCTTAATTCTGAACGCGGTACGGGATGTTCCTGTCCTCGAGGAAGCGCTTGATGGAATCAGGCAACTCCCCCGACACTGACACAGCATAGACGCCCGGGATCAAGCGCACTAAAATACCATAATATAAAGGAAGGTTATGTTAATTACAGCACAGAATTGCAGATCACCTCGTTCTCGCCGCACCGATGCGCTGCCACTTAGCCACCCAGCTCTCCTTGGGCTGCATCATAGCAATCATGCTAGCACAAATATAGCATGCATGTTATGAATACGGAAGCACACTGGTCAAGATCAAATGGTAACAGCGCACCCTTCGAAGTAGGCGGACGTGCACTCTGCCACTCGCTGGCGGTTGTCGGCCATCTGCAGAAAGGCGCAGTTCTCACATCCCGTATCGTAGAACTGCGTGAAAGTCTTGATGAGTGAGCACGTCATGCAGGCGCGCAGCTCGCGGAAGGTGTTGGGGATGTCCGCGTGCTGGAAGCTCTCGTCCAGCTCCTCCTCGTCCTCATCGCGCATCCGGCTCATAGTTGTCGATTGCTTTGAACTGAGCACAATGACGCATTTTTCTCCAATCAAATCATTTTTAGTTGTGTGCACCACATTTAGGCTATTTTCAGAGCTCACATTTGTTTGGCGCGGAGGATAGATGGAGGAGGGATCAGACCCCCAAGCGACTGGCGCAGACCTGCTTCAGCAACAGCAAACGCAGTCAATGGCAGGACAACACTCCAGCGCGGCCGTCAATTTGGTGGACAGCGAAGCAGCCGTGGCTCACGTGCCCTCTGCTATCTCTTCGACTATCAATGAGTCTTGCTCCAGCAACAAGCGTTCTGTGGTTGAGAAACAAGATGCATCAAGTGGGGCAGCTTCTACTGGTCCGGAAGGAAAAGCTGCTTCGGCTTTAGTTGATACTCTGATGGTACATGGAGGAGGTGGGGAAATAGAAACCGCATGTTCCAACAACAAGCGCGCTCTGGAAGAGGTCGCTGAAGACAGCACGGCACAGGATTCACACCGACACAAGCGTGTTGCTCTCGGGGATGAAAAAAGTGTTGCACCGAGCTTCACCAGCCAAACAACGGACGAGACCGTGGGCGACAGCTCGGATGACGTTGAGATGAGTGAGTCAATGATCGACGAAGAAGCTATTCGTGATGATGGGGTCCAATTCACTGAGGAAGACAAACGTGCTCATGAAGATTTTTGCAGCAAGTTGGAAGAAAAGCAGCAGGTGGACGTATATGACGTGGGTACCCAAGAATGGCTTGCCGCCAAGATTGTGCGTCTGGATGACGAGGGTTTTAAAGTTCACTACATGGGCTGGAACTCAAAGTGTGATGAAAAGATTGACAAAGCCAGCAGCTACCGCATCCAACCTCGTGCCACAAAAGCCACCCAGGCATGGACAAAGCATCAAGCCAAGATTGATAAACGTGGAACTGAGAAGAGGTCCGAAGCTACACCGCTTGTCACTGATAACCTTGAACGTTTTGGGGCGGAGGATGTCGAACTTGTACCTACTTTTGTTCAAACTGGTTCTACCCGATCGGGACGGGCGCTTACTCGACGTGTTGAAAATGGAGCTCTTAAACCAAAGGCTGCGCCCAAGAAGAAAAAGGATGCGGTGGCTATCGAGTCCAAGTTCCCCGAAGAAGATCTGTGTGGAGTATGTGGCGAGATAGAAGATGACGATCTTACGGATATGATTTTGTGTGACGGCGGCTGTCTGAAGTCGTATCACTTCTCATGTTTGGGTATCGATTCGGCACCTGAGGGAGAACAGTGGTTGTGCGAACAATGCCGTACGAATGAGCAGCTGTGTTTTGCATGCAAGCGCAATGGGACAATAAACGAGAAGGGTGGCGTGTTCCGCTGCAGTGTCGCGTCCTGTGGAAAATTCTTCCACCAAACCTGTGTTGATGCCAACAAAATGTCACGCCGAGCTGGAGGTAAAGCTAAGCCTGGCTCTTCGACGGTAGAGGAGTTACTCGAGTCGGGTGCCTCTTTTCGCTGTCCTCGCCACATTTGTTTCGTGTGTGACGGAAAGAAGAAAAGCTCGGATCTCATGTGCTGCCTAAAATGTCCTGAAGCTTATCATCCTCAGTGTGTGCCCCCGAGTGCTCGCTACAACACAGTTGGCTTACTCTGCTGGAGGCACCCTGAAGAGGAGCTGCCAAAGATCCCATCCTTTTATCTTTCTGATCGAACCATCGATACCGTCACGGTTGATTCCAGCCTGCACCTCCCGTGGATGTTCTTGCCGAAGTGTGACCCAGACGTTAAAAACCCGGGCGATTGCCACCACTTTCGCCTTTTGAAGAGCATTATTGAAGATGTTCGTCTGCAACCGCCAACGTATCGCAAGCTGGGTCGCAGCATTTACACATTCAAGCAGCCCAAGGTTTCTCTAGAGGACGCTCCTATGTGTGAATGCACGGAACAATGCGGAGAGGACTGCATCAACAGGCTCAGTTTTACTGAGTGCTTCGGGCCAGCGCCAATTCCGGGGATGAAGTTCAACAAGCAGAATAGAGAATCGAACTGCATGCTTGGTGAGAATTGCGGAAATCGTGCACTTCACCAAAAGATATATCCGCGCTTTCAGAAATTTCACACGGTGGAAAAGGGCTGGGCTCTTCGCATTTTGGAGCCTGTGAAAGCGGGTCAGTTGGTGATTGAGTATGTTGGCGAGGTGATCAATGAGGAGGAAAAAGAGCGCAGACTGCTTGACCACGCCAAGAACAGCCCCGACGACAAAAACATGTACATTATGGAGCTGGGCAAGGGCGAGTACATCGATGCGCGGTTTAAAGGAAGTGTCTCCAGGTTCATTAACCATGCTTGTGATCCCAATTGCCACTTGTTGAAGTGGCGTGTAAAAGGTGTGAACCGAATTGCTATTACGGCTTTGAAGGACATCGAGCCGGGGGAAGAACTTTCATACGACTACCAGTTTCATACGAAGCAAGCGATGGAGTGGAAGTGTCACTGCAAGTCGAAAAATTGCCGCGGAACCATGGCACCTGAGAAGATTAACCAAGCGCATGAGTCACCAATAAAAAAACTCACGAAGAAGGAGCAGGTGAAGCAACGCAAGCGTGCTCTTATGCATGAAAAGATGCAGCACGATAAGGAGGTCAAGAGCACTGCTAGGCGGCTTTCCCTGACGGCACACGTCAGTGTAGGTGACCGAAACACAGTTGATAAAATGGCTGTCCGCACAGGTCCAGCAACGCGTGAGCTGCAGTGGGCAAAGTACTACCATCTCTTCAACGTACGTGATGCTAAACACGGTTTCAATTTCAAGCTCCGCAAAGAGCTGCGCGATGTGCGGTTTGGGGTTAACGAACAAGAGCAAGGTAGCGTGTCTGGATCGACGACAGCAGCGTCAAGTCGGTCTGTTAGCCCAAATCGTATATTGGAGAACCAGAATGAGGGAGGTCATGGGATTTTGATGAAGAATGTGGATACGACGAAGGTAAAAAAGGATTCGATGACTACCGAGCAACCAGAGTCAAAGACAGAATCAATGGAGAACACCGTAGTGGTCACGCCACAGGCAGTGCTCCTGGAAGAATCCTCTGAGAAGGCTACGAAGCTGTCAGTGTCGAAGGATAAAGAAGCCTCATCGACCACTGAGCAATCAGAGGCAAAGGGATATTCAATTGAGAGCGCCACAGTGGCCACGGAACATACCGTGCTCCTGGAAACATCCACAGAGGAGGTATCCGTGTCTAGTATTCCGACTACGGCCCAACCAGTGTCGAAGGACACTTCAACGACTACGGGGCAACCAGTGCTCAAGGAAACACCAGCGCCTGACGCTTAGCACCACAACGACTACAGGTACGAAAAATGAACCACCATGTTAACTTTTCACAACGGTTTTCTTTCCGCCATGGCATCCTCTGCGATTGAGCGTTGGCGTATCAAATACGTTCATAGTTGATTAATGAAACAGCAAAACTTTTTTCATAATTGCTTGTAATCATTGAACTTTTCAACGAACAAAGTCTCTCGAATGGCGCTAGAGCTTAAGCCACGATGGTTTCTTGCCAGCCTTGGGTTCTGCGGCAGACGCTGGCTCCGCTGGCCCTACACGTGGCTCGGGCTTTGTAGCTGAGGGTGGGGGATTTTCTGTGCGAAAAAAACACAAAGCCAACGTAAGCTTGAAAGAGACTCGATGTGAGCTGTAGCACTTACCGAGGTGCAGAGGTTTTGGGTATGCCGCTCTCTGTAGCGGGTCAACGCTTTCCTTGGCCTCGGCATGCTCGTTTGCAAGCTATGCATGAGGAAGAATCGCAATTAGTTACTTATACCAGCGCCAAATGTAGTAGCACCTACCAGGTTACTGCGGAAGTAAAAACCGGCGTTAGCCACTTCAGTTTGAGGTGCCACGGACCACGACAGATACATTAGCGCGGCTGGTACAAGATTCAGCTCCGACAGAGTCTTCGTAGCATCCAGCTTTTGCATGGGTGGGGTGACGTAGAGATGAAACCTATTGGTCTGATACTGGTCCGCCAAGCATTCAGTGACATGGTCCATGACATCTTGAATTGTTTCATTCGGGTGGAAAGAGGCCTGCAGAACAGCTACTCGAGTACGTTATCGAACAACAGTGAGTATATGCCCATCCCTAATTCAAGTCACGTATCCTACGAAGCCTTACGTACCTCGATCAGGAAACTGAACACGGGTTAGCGCCGATTGAAACACCTTTTTACGCTTAAGCTCGTCAAGTTCACGCATTGCCTGGGTACGGAAGTTCTAGTAGGTGCCATCACATCACACATTCCTGCATCAGTCGAAACTATCACCCAACACGCAAATGTCCAACAAACCTTCGTTTTTTCCATCTCTTCCCGCCGAGCTTTGAGACTTGAGATCAGGAGTTGTGCGTCACTTCGCGCACTAAGCTCGTTTTCCATAATAGTATTCACCGAGTCGATTTGGATACTGCCTCGCTTCCCTTCCAGAGCAACAGATGCGTTGCGAGGGGGTTTCTCATGCCCGACCAATTGATCTTGTTTTGACTTTAGAGCTCCAACGAGGACTTCAGTTGTACTTGGGCCGCGGGGTTGCATCTGAGCATCAAACACGAAAATACTAAGCTCACCATTTCTACACTGTGTTTCTCTGTATCTGTACTCGTACCTGCACACGGGTAATTTGTGTCTTGAATACATCAAAACTCGGGTCTTCTTTCTTTTCACGGACAACGGGCCGTGTATCTAACGAGATGTTCAAATCATCAGCCTCAACGTTCAGAAGTCGGAAGCCCTCCTCCAAAACGTTTTTGTCGCTTGGGCTGGGCCTTAACATGAGCGTTTGAGTTTCTGATACCGCAAATCCAACGGACTGCAGAAAATCAAGGCCTCCCTTGACCCCACCCACTGAGCGATGGAAGGCTGAATTTGACAGACGAATCGAGCGTACTTTCTCGTTATCTATATGCATAGTACAAAAGGGGTTGATTAGAGTCCACGCATAAGTACAGACTTACGAACATTACCTAGGTCGGACAAGATATTCGCGACGATCTTCATCAACGTCGTGACAGCAGTGCTCGACACTGCATCGAAGTTGCTGTTTCGAAGGAGTTGTAGTGCATCGTAACTGCTCATGCCAGTAGCGACCGTGCCACCCGATTTTTCTTCAACGCCTTCTTTCATTTCAATATCCTCGGTATGAGGGACCATGGGCTCTCTCAGAGTTTCTGGAATTGGGTTAAGAGTAGGTTGGGAGGGTGGCGCTGGTGGCGCTGGTGCAAACACAACGTGCGGTTTCTGTGAGGGGGTGGGGGGGTTTTGAAAGGGAGGCGCAGAGATGCTAGGAATGTTTGGCGTCGTCGCGCTGGACTCCCTGTCAGCAGCCTGAACGCGAAACATCCCTGACCCACTCAAGATACCCAACTCTGCCAAAGAAAACAAAATACCACCAGTCAATATAATTGTACCATGGTTCCATATCGTCAGCACGTTCTACCTTTTAACGTGGTCGTCGCGAAATCTTTGGATTCAATTTCGCGCCGCAGGAATCCGAGGGAAAACTGGCACATTCGAGTGAGTTTCCAGCATATGTGCAAGCCAATTAGTATGGGCCAAAGCATTACCTGCTCTGACGCAGGAAGTAGTTTGAAGAACTTCAAAATTCGCTCCAATGTCGCGTCGCTCCCAAACGAGGCCTGGACGCGCTTTCCATCGCGCAACTGCACACACACACGTACTTGCAGCACCTCTGCCTCCCCCTCCAGCTCCTTCAGTTCCACTGAAGCGTTATTCGAGATTCCAGTGAGACGAAAGGGGATTGACAGGTCGACGGGCTTGCTGCGGTGCAGAAGCTGGAACTGGCGCGAGCCGCTAAGACCGAATTGATCCCTCGCTTCTGATAGCACTTGGAACTGCGCAGCAGGTGGGGTTAGAACTAAAGCATGGCTGGGAGGATAGGCTGTACTCACCATCGTCGTGCCGGGCGAGACTTTCACGCGCTTGGACTGGTGGTTAAACTCCACGTTCAGCGCCATTTCCTTGGGTTTCTTCCTCTTTTCTTTTTACGCGTACTTATTGTGAGCCTTTCAAAGAGCATGAACATATTCCTCAGTAATAGACTTGCAGGTTGAAGCAACTCACTCCAAGCGTGCATTTATTTAGTCGTCTCTGTCTACTGCTGCTTGTAGTGGTAACGCAGGTAGGGCAACTCCACATCCTCTCCGTCTGCATCCATGGCACACACCTCCAGGATAAGGTACTTCAGCTTCGGGTCGATGGGCTTCTTGGTCACCGTGCGCACCAGATCCGAGATCTTCATCGCCATGCGCTCCTTCGACCGCGATTTGGCCGAGTACATGGCGTAGAGAATCGTAACGCCATACGACAACATTGAGACCTCGGCTTCGTACTCCTTCTCGAAATACGCCAGGAACTCCTTCAGTGTCATGTCACCGCGATCGACCTCCAGACGGTCCCAAACGGTCCACTTGTACTCCTCGCCCTTTAACATCGTCTTTGTTGATTTGGGCTCGATCGGTTCGGCAAAGGTAAACAGTGGCAACGCGAGGTTCACGAAACCGTTTTTGTAGTGGTCTAGCGGCTTGCCTTGGAACACTTTCAGGAACTCGAAGCACACAAGTCCCGTCACAAGAGCGGTCGTGGTGGCGATGGCTGGGATGATCTTGCCAGCAATGAATCGCGACTTGTGCATATCCTCCTCTGGGATCTTGTACGAACGCGCACGCAAGTTAGAGACAGCCACGATGACCTCCATGTGCGAGTCATCGTCCTTGTCAAATTCAATTGGCTGCATGCGGTACCCTGCAAGACTTGCAGGCTTCGGCAGCTCCTTCAGAATGAATGCGCTTTGGGCATCCGCGTCTTCAAGCCCTGGAGCAGCAGCAGCGCCTTCCTTTAGCTCAGCATCAGAAGCAGCGATCTTCACACCCTTCTTTGGCGAGAATTCCGGAACTGAAATGCTAGCAAGAACGTGAGTAAACGCATCTCTGTCGTTATGCCCCTTGAGGCCATAATTCTTCGCGCGGCTGTTGGCTACAGAAACGATGAAGTCCAGGTGCAGCGGATCCTTCGCATCAAATGTGATTGGTGTCGGAGGTCGCTTAGGGCCAGACCAGAATGGAGTGCCCGATGTTGTCAACTTAAACCCAAAACAAAAAATAATTAGTAGTAGCCCTGAGGTAATGTATCAAAGTGAGACCATGTGAGAGCGTACCTGATCCAGAGGAAAGTTGTACAGGAGCTGTTTAATCTGGTTGCTGAAAAGGTCTTCAAACTTGAAACGAGCCCACGAAATGCAATCCTCAAATGACATTGGACGATCATCAACCAGAGAAGATTTCAGCCGCTCCAATGTCTCCACCTTGGTGTTTTGCTGCTCATTGAGTTCCTTCATAAAGGCCGGTCCTTCCAAGTAGCGGTTTGCATCAGATGGTGCCTGGAAAAACTCACCCTCAAACCAATCACGTGCCCACTGAAGCGTGTGCTCAATCGCATTGGGGAAGTTCTTCAGTGTGCAAATCGGAATACTCTTTTCAGGAGGGTCCCGAGAGGCACCGTAATTTTCAGTCTTGTGCGGCACGACAATCTGCGTGTTGCCCTTCGTTCCTAGCGTACCCGACTCAAACATCGGGAGACCGTAGAACAAGCACCGCTGGTCCATATACAAACGGGCCTCAACGTTATCCAGTGCTGTACAAACACCAGAGAGCGACTCGAAGAAGTCATCGTTGAACTGGTCCTCAGATTCTGCACCAACTCGAGACACGTAGGCAGACACGTTGACTTCTGGGTTCATTTCCTTAATTGCTCGAGCAGCAACCGACGACTTAGCTTGCTGCACATCCTTAGACCTGAACAGGAACTGTCGGTTCAGGTTTGACTTCTCGATCGTGTCCATGTCTGTTACGTGGATATTGCCATCCTTGCTTGATGCCACGCCCATCATTGCCCAATTCTTGAGCATTTCACACCCGATCGCACCGGCTCCCACAAGGAACATGTTCAAACTCTTCAACTTCTCCTGAAGCTTCCGGCCGAACACGACGATCTGACCGTCGTATCGACAGCCAGCGGCCGCAAATTCTTCAGTATCCCCCGCGTGTACCGTATCAGGCAGACACTCCATCGCGTCGAAGTAGAAGAACTGCTGGATTGGTGTGAATTTGCCGCTGCATGCCTTAAGAGCTTCCTGACCAACAATGCCTCCGAGGAAAGCAGCCATTGGGGAGATTACACCGGTAGCACCAGCCGCAAGCGCTTGGATGACCTTTTTCGAGTTATCGGCGTCAATATTCTCAACGCAAAACTGGTTTTTAGAAGCTGACTGCTTGTTGATTTCGACGGCAAGAGTGAACACTTCTTCCGCGTCCTCCTTGCAACCTGGTCTCGGATAGCTGCCTTGATGCTTCTCCTGGAAGGCATCCAAAGCTTGAAATGCCACATGAAGCAGCTCAGAGCGTCCAAGTTTGGCGAAGTCGCTAATCAAGAACTCCCCGGGAGCTTCGAGTGCGTTTTCAAAGTTTTTGAACTTTGTCACAAGGGGTTGCTTCACCTGAGTGGCATAGCCTCCTGTGGATGGCTGACCCTGCTCGAAGAGATTTTTGTCAGCGTCATCCACAATATCCAAGGTAAACGTGAACGGACCAGTCACGGTCACCTTCCTGGGCTCACTGTCATTCAAGAACGGGAAGCCTGTCACTTCGCGGAACGACACCAAATCCCCAGTTTCCAAGCCGTGGCGGGTATCATCATTCACAGTAACTAACGGAGGCGCCGAGTTAGAAATGGATGAGATCAAGCAGCTTACTGGTTCCAAGCCATCACGGTCCGACACAATAAACTCATCGCCAAAGTCACAAAAAACTGACCCAAAGACACCGCGCGCCTCAGTCATAATGAATGCAATCGACTTAGCGTGGCAAATAGCGTTAATTCGCTTTGCCTCCTTCAGTGGAGCATTGACGAGAACCACCGTCTGCACGGAATGTACGTAAATGGACAACCAGTTAGTATCACGCCTTATCGAGAAAATTGTCACCATGAACGTACCCGGAATCCAAGCAAAAACTCCTCAGTGATTTCACCGCTGTAGCAGCGAACAGGTACGTAAGGATTCAACTCGGCCAGCTTCTTCACGGACACTGCTGCACGCGGCTTGCCGATGTCAGCTTCGGTCAAGTAGAATTGCGACGCCAGATCAAGTGTATTGGCCGGTGTGTTATCGTGCAGTGTAACACTCTTCACTCCCGCCAAAATGACATTTTTAGCGATCTCGACACCAAGGCCGTTCATCCCAACAATGAGAACATTCGACGCTCCCATGCGGAGCTGGGCTTCGCGGCCCATCACATAGAGCTGGCGGCTGTAGAGCCCCTCATCAATGGGGGCGGCGCCAGTCTGGTCAATGTCCATGGCGTTGTCTGTGACATGCACCAAGTTCCGCACACTGTCAGCGGTCTTACTTACATCCCCCGCCGTCACAACGTGCGAGCTCATAGCGCTAATAGGCAACAGAACGAGACATTTTGACATGAATATTGCTCTCTGCAGTCTGGCTGCGCTAGCACGCTCGTGTCTGAGCCTTCTATCATGCACAGATACCCACCTTGTTTCGTTGTAAGTGCTTTATCCCTTGTAGGTATTTCCAACCACTGCCGTATCCTTCCAACCGCAGTCGATCTGAAAACAACACAAGAATCGTTAGTCCACTGTAACCCCCTTCAGGTATTGAGGGGCGGGGGGGGGGG
>LGSM01000674.1:0-14917 GCA_001314345.1 Phytophthora multivora | reverse complement strand
GACTGTTGGACGTCCGGACGTCGACTGGGCCAACATCCCGACGTCGACAGCTCTAGTCCTGCGATTGCGCTCTGTAACGCGGCGAAGGCGTAACTCCTTTGCTGCAGACGAACTGGAGTGACTTGACTGGGCTGTGGTAAGTAGCGCGCCACGCCAAAAGCAGAACAACCTCGCGACAAAGGAGGAAAGGCAGCCATGTCGCGACAAGTTCAACGGCTTCAACACGCCCGAGCCGGGGGTTTCGCCGTGGTTTCAGCACTGCTGAATCAGCAGTGCGAGCCATCGACTGGCAAAGATTTCAGCTACAGATAACCTTCTCAGTTTTTATTCAGAAGACACCTCATTCCTTAGATATTCTTTGTTCCAGTAATTTATCAGGTGTGCAACTTTAATATCTAACCACGATATGAATGTGCACGATCCAACTGTATCGCCAAGACTCGTAACCGCCGACCGTTGAAAAGCGTTCTCTCTGCCAGGCATACAAATTGCCATAACAGGCGAGCCGCGCGCCCTTTCGAGACGAAAACGTATCCATCGAAGGCGTTTGCGAGCGCTGATTGGCTAGAATCGGCGGAAACCGCCGCGAAACGTTCCACTCTTGGATCTTGGGGAGCCGCCAGAAGCTCAAAGAGAAGCTCCCGGTCAAGTACTTGGGACGCGGCACAGGAGAGAACCCTCCACTAACTGCCAGTCGCAAAACGCCCCCGTGCCGCCCAAGCCAGACCGCAACGCTCGCCCAACGCACGAGCAACGGCTGTTAAACGCAGACAGACACCGCCGACATGGACCGCAAGCTGGAGCTCATGGAGCTGGACGACGGTGGAAGCGGCTCCAACAGCAGCGGCGGAAGCCCCGGGCCGAATCTGGACCTGCTGCGTCGAAGCGACTCAATTAGCAGCAACCAAAGCGAGATCCCCCTCTTGGAAGTGGCGCACAACCCAGACGTACGTCTTGTGACGCTTTACCCCCTGCATACGCATAGTATTCCTAAAAAAGGTGTTTATTCTCGTTAATTCTAGTTGAGTTATTTGCGAGCTTCGGCAACACATGGGAGCAGTAGTACGACCAGCAGCAAGTATGGCAGTCCAGAGGAGTCCTTCGGAGAGGAGGAGGAGGACAACAACGGCGCCAAGAAGACGGTGCGACGCAAGACCGACTCGAACAGTAAACGCCCATGGACTCGAGAGGAGAACGACAAGCTCATGCAACTCGTCAAGCAGTACGGAGCCAAGCGCTGGTCGCTCATTGCCATGCACCTGCCTGGTCGTGTGGGCAAGCAGTGCAGAGAGAGATGGCACAACCATTTGAACCCGTCGGTCCGCAAGGACGCGTGGACGGCGGAGGAGGACTACGTCATCTTCGAGTGCCACAAGAACGTGGGCAACCAGTGGGCTGAAATCTCCAAGATGCTCCCCGGCCGAACAGACAACGCCATCAAAAACCGATACTACTCGACCATGCGTCGCATGCAGCGGCAATCCATCCGTAAGAAAGGCCCCATGCGCGAGGGCAAGAGCATTCGAGTAGCATCCATCACATCGTCTCCTGTGCAGAACAACAACCAAGTGGGTCCCATGCAACGATCTTTGAACGGTATGCAACCCCAACTATCACCACAACAGCAGCTTCCTCATCGAGGGGTGGGTTTCCAATCTACCTTTCAGAAGCTCTTCTCGGATGTCCCTGGGAACGTCGCACGCGTGAGTTCCAGCTTGCTCCAACTAAACGTGGCTGTTACACAATTTGATTTATACTGACAACTGTGTTTTATTGAATGTGTCTGCAGCCGGATGGCAATACGATACTGGACTTCGATCGCTCCAACATGATGGCATCTACACTACGACAACCAACGATGGTCTACCCTTTGAATGGAAATGGCTACTCGAACGGGATGAATCCCGACTACAACCGCCCCATGTCCATGACATCGTCTCCCTGCTCGGTGTCCCCCACCGATGATATGAACCAGACCAACCAGAACGAGACCTTTGACTACGTTCCGATGCAGGCGTCGATCCAGCGTCTTCGATCGTCTAGTCCGGGGTCTGTTGGGATGGGCACTCCTCCTCCGTCGGGCATGATGAACTCTCCTTACGGCTCTCCGGCAAGCCACATGCAGCAACCTGATGTGAAGCCTGAAATGAGCTATATGATGTCTGGAAATCTGTACTCGAACAATAACAACAACAACAACAGCGTGCGCGGAGGCATGTACTCGGGGTCGTCTGGCCCAGGACCCGCTCAGCAGTACCGCCCTGCTGATGCGCAGCTCCAACACAAGCGTATCCTGGACGTTCAGGGCTCGCAACGTGATATGTGGAAGAATGACAGTCCTGTATCCGTGGCAGCACCGATTTTCCGTGGGATGCCGGCATCTCACATGCATCAAGGCCAAGTCAACGATCCAATGGCGATGCAGCAGCCCAAACCTGTCTCCATGCCTCTGTATAGACAAGCTCCGAGTATGGGTCACTTCAACGCTATGGAGCAGGTATGGACCAATGATGCCTATCTGTGATTGCTCTGCTTGAAGGCGGTTTGTTTCCGATAGACTGCATGGTACATATTTTAAAGTTATTGCTAGGCAATTGGGCACCTTCTCTTACTATTGACGTAACGTGAGAGCGGGCAAAAATAAAACCGAGAGCTGTTTTTATCGATCACATTCTGAGGGTACTCGTTCGTGGTTTCATGTCGACACCTTCAATTGTTGAAACCTATATCCCGAAATATCTGGAAAAAATAGAGAGAGGACTGGAGCACAGAAGTTCATCCAGACTCCGCGTGTGACGGTTTCCCATACCGTATTGCTTCGACAAACATGAATTCACGCCCTCACGATCTTGTAAAACACGATGTTGAAGCCGATACTTGAAGCTTGTTAGCATTCGAAATTGCTGTATCTTAGCATCGACTCACGACAGTATTGCAAATTCTTAAGAAATATGGCAACAGTATAATACTCTAAAAATCCTTGCCATATTTTTTTTTCAATCCCTGATCCACGAAACTTACATGGCACCTCCACATTGGCAGACTTGGTCTCTTCCTCGGTCAGTTTCAATAAACAACGTTTAGCTTGGAGCGATGGGTCGTCCTAGAACGGGGTCGGACGCTCACTTAAACGCAAGATTAACTTTGGCGAGAGTGCAATGTCCCGTGGCACAAGATGTCTGTTGTGCGTGGTAACCACCGTCTACGCTACGACGGCGTGACCGATTCAATGTTCCTGCACAATATCAAACCAGCTCATGGATAAACCATGCATGATCTGCTACCTGAGCTTCCACCTGAAATGGTAGCAGATTGGCCGACGAATCTCTGCGTACCTATACAAAGCGGTGAGACGAGAACTGTTTACTTGTTGCCGGAGAAATATGCACTCAAGGCGAACAATTTATTTGTAGTACAAATGTTGTACGACTGATGGGTACAATCTTTCAGCTACGTTGTTCAGATAAAAATATCCTTTTTTTTTCTCGTTTCGTTTTCACAGTCGCGTATTCGACGTGGAGCGTTCTGCATGCTCTGATTCCCCATGTTGTCTGCTTACTTAGCACAGTTTGTATTCTACCCAGGCGTCCACCCATACATCATCCAGGAAGGCTTCAGCTACCAAATGGAAAACTTCGAACCTTCGTCCAGCAAAAAACTCAAATTCCCAACTCTTAAAATCTGGCACAAAGTATTTCTTGCATGCTTCGGGGTTCTTGCTGTAGCAGCAGCGGTTGCTCTCGCACTTCTAATGGCGCAACAAGCCCATGAAAGCGTCGTCACTTCCTCGCCAGTTCTTTCACGTGTGGCCGTTACGAATCTGACCTTTGTTCGAGCAAGTACGGATGATGATGCGCTTGAGAACTGTGTTAAACTGGGTTGGATCCCTGCCGGCGTACAATTGGAGACTTCGTCCAACAGCACTTCTTATCTTTGTATACAGCAGTCCCGAACTAATGGTACCCTTGAAGATAACGCTGCCGTGGATGACGTTATGGTGCTTCGTCGCCTTGTTGTGGTATCTGGTGCGAAAGGATGCCCGTCGTCGATGCAGATGCTACTAAGTCCAAGAGCTGACGTTTATATTTGTGTGGAATTTAGTGCTGTAGCTGAAGCATTTCGCTCCCAGAAGTACATCTCCGATTTGATGACAACCACAGAGGCTTTCTACAATCACAATAAGCCAGGATGGCTGACATGGCCAGCGAAACTCACGGCAAATTCGAACTCGGGGGTGTTTTTGAGTATCCGCTACCCAATTATCCCCATTGTGGATCTGAAAGTACTGACAAATATTTCAGCTGACGCCATATATTCTGCATGTGAAGCCATCGAACCAGTGGGGGAATGGGAGACACCTAAGTTGGTACTACAGTCGAGAGTATCAAGCAATCGCAGCACAACTGACATAATTATTTGTGCTAAGCGGCTCCAAACACAGGAAATGAAAACTTCTTCAGTTTTATTGAACTTTTCTGTGGTTCAGACTGCTCAAGCGTGTCCAGTGACTACACTTGGTGTCACCCACACTGAGTTCACTGCCGGATCTATTAAATTGTGTGCGGAGTGGGGAGATATCGTGTTTGACGCCTTCAACCTTTCCTCGTCTCCTTTCCTTTCCGACCTCGCGCTTTACCAGACAATGGAGCACGAAGCATCTGACACAAACATTTCTACTTTAATTCCTGGCAACTGGAGTCTCCTTGACCATGCAGCTACCGGAAATACGCACACGTTTTTCTTAACCCGATACTTCACCCCATTTGCTTCTAAACCGGTGCTGAATGCAGTCAGCAGTATCTCAACGAAGAACGATACAGTGTCTTCTTCAGTTGAGGCAGTCGCGTCGCCAAATACGGGAGACAAATTATCTTTTCGCGTCCTTCAAATCGCCGATTTGCACCTTACTGGTGATCCTGATTATCCTTGCTCCAACAAACCGATAAAGCCAATTCGAGCTAGTGTCCTGGAGTCAGCTTGGGGTATTTCGCGAGAGTTGAAGCAGAAAAATGGAGCTTCTCCAAGTCCGAACAAGACCGACGATCCACTGTATAGCCAGTGTCGCGAGGCAGTTATGATCGCATTTCTGGACGAACTCCTGGATATCGAGCAGCCAGACTTTGTCGTCTTCAGTGGTGACAATGTACAGGCATACAGCAGCACAAATGACGCTCTAGGCATTGGTATATTTACGGAACGTGTCGAGTCCCGAGGGATTTCCTGGACTGCAGTATTTGGGAACCATGACATCGAAGGAGGACTTTCTCGTGAGGAAATGCTGAAGCTCATGACGGACGGGAAGCAGTTTTCACATATGAAGTATGGCCCACGGGACATTGGAGGCGTTGGGAATTACGAAGTGAACGTTGTTGCACCAGTCGACGGGCCGTGGGGCTCTCAAGGCTCGACAGTATTTCGGATGTATTTCCTGGACTCGCATAGCAATGTTGATACGAATGTGCACCCACTGGTTAATGCGCAAGGGTACGAGTGGATAAAGGAGTCTCAGATTGATTTCTACAAGGAATTGGCGTCAGCGCACGCCAACGATAACGACAGCCTTCCTGCTGTGATGTATTTCCACATTCCAATCCCCGAATATGCACTCGTCTCGTCATCAACTCGAGAGGGAATCAAAAATGAAAGTATTGCGAGCTCCCACGTCAACTGCGGTCTGTTCTCGGCTCTTGTTGAAATGGGAGACGTGAAGGCAACGTTTGTTGGACATGATCATGTGAATGAGTTCTGCTACCTTCGACAAGGTGTTCAACTTTGCTACGGTGGAGGTATTGGGTTTGGAAGGGCGTATGGCATGGATACGTTTGAAAGACGTGCGCGCGTAGTCGAGTGGACTTATGAGAGTAACCAGGCTCGCACGATTCGTAGTTGGAAACGTCATTTTGATGACCCCACCAAGGTAAAATCGCTCGAAGTTCTTTATTCAGACGAGTAGGCCTCCTTGCTATTATTTAAAACTGCAATAGCGACTATCTTGGTTTTTTTTCTTTCTTTCTTGTTGTTATTCCATTGCCCTTACACATTAAACGGGTAGCACGCTTGTAGTACAGAAGGGACTCCCATCCGAACTCCCATGTAAAGCATGCGTCGACGCAACAGTTGTGGAGCGAAAGTCTCCGGTAGTGGAGTAGCGCCAAACCCGCGAAGGCATTCGCTAGGCCAACCTCCTTTGAAGTCTGCCGTGGTCTCCCCGTTTCGAGCTCGCTTCATTCGTGGTGATATATGGGTCGGATTGACGTTATACAAAACGTTCGTTGTGCACGTATGGTGGCTAGTAGGGCCCTCTGGGAAAGGGTCTAGCAAGGCTTTACCGTTGACGTACAGCAACTCCGGCGTATCCTCATCCACGGGCATGTAGTGCGCGATACTGCCACAGAGCGAGTCGTTGTGGTCTTCAAGGTCTCGATTGGTGGACGAGTTAATGACGCTGACTCCCCAGGGCGAGAAGAAATACTCGTGCTTGGCCAGCTCAAACGCCAACCAGAAAGACTCTTTGTCCTCGTAGGAGAAGCTGTTCTTGAAGCGCTCTTGAGTGATCAGCCACCACAGCGCAGACATAGCTTGGCCTGCACGGGATTTATCGACAACGAGAGCCGAAGAGTCTTGTTCATGATGAGTCTCTCCCCTGAAGGCAAAGGACTGCTTTAGGTGCGAGGTCGGATTGTAGTCGCTTCTCACTCCAATGCTAGTGTAGTTGAATGTGTGGAGCAGGTTGGTAAGATACGACTGGTTATTCTCCGTCTTATGGTTGAAGAACTCCTTGCCCTCAATCACTCGGTCGTAGAAGAAGGTGGTTCCTGTGCGGTTATATCCTTCTGTAGTACGCAACACTGCCGGGTCACGCACGAACAGGCTGTCCGGATCAAGTAAAATCACCTCAGTCGCGTCCGAGTGGTAAAGTGCCAGTGGTTTAACCCACCAGCTACGGAAGTGGCCAGCCAAGTCCATCGTCATCGCGCCACGCTCCACGAGATCCGAGCACACGTCGACGATCTCCAGTCTCGAGTCCGTCTCCAGCAGCATTTCACGGGATTTGGCTGACAGTTCTTGGGGGAGACAGTGATACACCTGGATGAGGTCGCGATTCCCCAGGCATCGCAGCTCTCGTATGAGTGAGAGGCCCATGGGTAGAACGTCGTTGTGCATGCACACCACGATGGCTTTATCCCTCCCCACACTGCGGTCGAATTGAGCGCCACGCACACGAAAGAGCGGCTGTCGCTGCTTGATCATCGCCGATAGAATCGCGCTAATTAAAGTCACCGCCACCACAGCATAGAGGAAGAAAAGGCTAAGTCGAACGGCCCAAGGACGTTGATACACGGTGCCGAATGTTTTCTTACTGAGCCCACGACTGTCGTGGCCACTTTCCGGGTCGTCCTTCAGCTTCATCATGGTTTCCGACACTGGGAACTGCTAAATGTTGCCTAAATTCCAGTTGAGGGGGGTGAACGGAAGCCAGTAAAAGCATCAGTTACAGTGAGAAACCACCGCTACGACTGACTGCTAGCTACGATAAAACAGTAGGCAAGAAGCATGTTGGATGGGAGATCTCTTCTCAGGCGGAATAATCGGCACGAGGAGCCACAAGAGGCTTATTCCAGGGTGTTTGGACAGATATCTCCGCTGACCCACCAGAAACACCGCAATGCGCTGCGTTACGCCATGGGTTTCTTGGGGTTGTGCTTGTTGATGACTGTATCGACTTTGGTTGTCTTCAACCCCTTGGACGTACCTCAAGGTAATTCGGCTACCGGCGTTCATCGACGAGGTCAGAAAGCCCCAGTGACGCAGTTTGACACCACCGTATCGAGAGATCGAGGCGCCATCATGTGCGTACATGAAGCTGTGGTGCCAATGGCTCTTTCCCTCGTGAAAGAACTGCGGTGTCTAGGGAATACAGAGCTCGTCCAAGTGTATCACTGTTTCCCCGACGAATTGTCAGTGGAATCAAGAGCTCTCTTGACTGGGGCAGACGCACGCCTTGAAATTGTAGACGCGTGCTCGGATCTAGTGGCGCGTGGTGCGCTAACGCGTAAAACAGCGGAACAGTTCAGGAGTTGGTGGTTGAAGCCTCTTGCCTTGAGTCACACGAATGTTAAGGAGGTTCTACTCATGGACGTGGACGACATTTTCATGCGCAACCCTGCTGTGATTCGCTCCACGCCTGGATACCGCCGCACCGGCACGTCTTTCTTCTACGACCGGGTCCTATCCAGTCGTGAGTGGTTTAACCAAGAGGTGAACAACACGTCGTACCTCAAATTCCTGCTAAATTATGAGTTTGACTACGCTTCGTTCGGTTTGAAGAAGGCAGACCAAGTCCCCGAGTATTTAAGGCGCAGCTACGCATACAAAGAAGAAGTATCCCACGAACAAGACTCGTCTTTGGTAGCGGTTGATAAATCACGTAGTGGCAAGGCAATGGACGTCTTGTACTGGCTTACGACAGTGAAACGATTCGAGCGCGAGTTCTCGTATGGAGATAAAGAGACTTTCTGGATTGCCTACGCGTTGGCTCAACAGGAATATTTCTTCTCTCCATGGGGGCCTAGCGTGGTTGAAGCTTCTCGTAATGAAGATATGGCGAAACACCCAGACTCACTCTGTGGCAGCTTGGCCCATTTTCTGCCAGTTGAAGACGCCACACCTGAGCTGTTCTACGTCAACGGAAGAGCTCTCTTGGATCCATTCCCAGAGGGGATGAATAACCGCCACCGAGCTCCAGGACATCTCCTGTACAATCCAACACCATCTCACGTCACACCAAGACAAAATCGTCGCCCGAACGGGGAAACCAACACTGGATACAAGGGCGAGTTCTCTATGGAGTGTCTTATCGGCTTCGGTGCGACTCCAATGCCCAGTTGCTTTGCTTCGCATCTACTTCGCAGGCGTATGCACTACCTGGGCATTCGTATGGACGTCTTATCAGCGCTAGATTCGTGCTTTACCTTCGATTAAAACGCATTTGGGATCAAACGCACATGAAATATGTAAGTAGGAACAAGAACAGCAAGTTGATCAATTCGTCTTTTTTTTACTTTTGCAAACTTCATTATTCCTACGCATTCTTCGCAATGCAGTTCCTCTCGTTTGCGATCTTTGCGTAAACCAACGTACCACTGCAAATCCCCCTCGCTTCCAGTTGTGCGAGCTTCAGTGAAAGTCTCGACACGACCTGCTGCAATGGGTACTCGATCAAGTTGTATGAAGCTGCGGGAGTAGTACAGCTTTGGCAAACAACTTGTCGTAGAAGTTGGTTAGATTCTGGATCCTCTCGGAGTAGATGACAAAAGGATGCAGCAGGTAGAGCGAGAAGCTGACCTTGCCCCAGTATCGCAGCACGTTCCACTCGAGCGTTGTGGAGATTGATGAAGGAAGAATCATCTCAATCACAATGATATAAGCCAGCCACACACTGATGAACGGGTCTCCAGGAGGAGCTGGCACGACGGTGTTATGGATCCACGCGAAAAATACAGCTCGAGAGCACTCGCTGATTAAAATCACGAGCATTGAGTACTCTACCACTCGAAGTACCACCACTCGCCACTTGGAAAACTCAAACCCAGTGGCTCGACGCCACGTATCGAACTTGACGAAGACGATGGCAGCCGCGGAGCCTTGCAGAAACGTCGAGATGTGCGGTCTGAGCAGCATGTGGTGAGTCTTGTAAGTATACAAACCGTCATTGACGATCCACACCTGTAAGGCGAGCAAGGCAACCCACCAGAGCTGCCGCAGTACAAGTACAGCCAACACTAGCAGGGGGATGTACAAGTAGTAGGTGATCTCCAAAGGCAGGGTCCAGAGCATTAAATAGCGATGGTCGTAGTCAAACGTCAGCACCTTGTACAGATCGTACTTGTCTGCTGATTCGATCCAGTAGAAGCGGTTCTTGTCCTCGAACGGCATCCACCACAGCAACAATGCCACCAGAGCGAAGAAGGGGTAGACACGGAAAAATCTTTTCATAAAGTAATCCACCATAGCGAATATCCATTTGCGATAGCTAGCACCTTGAGCCACCATCTTGACGCACTTTTTAAGAAACAACATCGTCAAAAGGAACGACGACAGCACGAAGAAAGCGTCGACAGCAGTCGCTCCCACATTAATGTCGTTCAGGCAGTTGGAGTGCTGCAGCACTACCAGTACAGCCGCAACGCCCCGAATTCCGTCCAGAAAGAGAATTTTTGCCGGGGCAGCTACTGCAGTAGAGGACGCGATCTTTTTCTTAGCTTCGTCGACGGCCTCAGTGATCTGTTGTAGAGGCTGCTCGTTGGGGACTTCTTCAAACTGAACCACAACGACGTTGACGCTGGAGTGAATACCCCCTTCTTCTCGAGTTGGACGCAGCATTGCAGTCATCTTAGCGTGGTGTCGTCGAAGAAAGGTCTAAACTACGGGGCGTTGTAACTAGAGTGACCTATGTAGTGCACACTCGCTTATTAGAGCGTGGAAGCGAGCAAACAGCGGTTTTGAAACCAACACTAGCAGGTACAATATCCTGATTGGGGTTTCAAAGTGCGGTAACATTTCCACCGCTCACCAGTGTCAAACTGTCCCCCGTCATTGTCATGATCCAGCCGTCCACCGTGTCTATCATCTTCGAGTTGGATCGTTCTGCGCGACTCGGGCAAGATCAGTTTCTCGGTCTATCAACTTCACGTGTTTGTGTCACCAGTAGTGTTTCTGCGGGCAAAATTGGCACAGAGGATCTCTACGTGTAGATTTCTTGCAGAATCATAGAAGTGCGATCACCACCGGATTGATGAAGAGAGTGACACCGATGGTTGTTGATAGTGAGTAGTATCAACTTGGTATGGCCAGGTCTTCGTCTGGTTCGGTAAGGATTAATTCTAGAGCTGAGCTAGAACTTCTCACTCCAGCTTTCTGAAGTTTATCAATACAAACAGCTTCCTTCCTATCACAATTCAGGCATAGGTAAGTTAAAAAGTACCAATATATTATCACGCCGATTCCCATCTACAGAATCACTTCATTCGCTGCGCTGTATCACACCGTCGGCGGGTTCTGCACCGACGTGGACACACTCAGCCCCATCGGTGGCAGCGAGAACGTGACGGCCTTCTCCCTCAGCTTCTTGCTCACTCTGTTGCCCACCTTCTTCACCGCCTGAGCTCGTCCAAACAGGGCCTTGGGCACAGCCACAGCTGCTGCAGTCGCTCTCAACTTCTTTGGTCTCCCTCCTTCCTGCTTGGTGGACTCGGGCACCGACGTCTGCAGCACCATTTGCAGGGCCTTGAACTGCGTGTCGAAGAAAACCTCGAGCTCATCGGGCGCCAGTCCGAGCGCTTTGTGCTGCGGTTCGCCCCAATAGTTGCGCTGCCAGGCGTGGATAGCGTTACCCCAAGCTTTACGTTCTCCCCACGTGGGTGCGCTCATCACCAGCAGCACGGGCGTCCCATAGACCAACACTCTTCCGTCTCTGATTCTGGACCGCTGCAGCCTGACGGAGAAGCTGTAGGGGCATCCGCGGCCGTCGACGTCTGGAATGCCGCGCACTTTGAGTCTCGAGCGGGAGAGAATGACCTCCCTGACCATCACTCCGCGGTCTCTCTTGGTGTAGAACTGCAGCTTGCCCTCGCCCAGCACGCAGTAGTAGATGTGGCTGCGGCGGCCCTCGTCGTGCAGCAACAGGAAGCCCTCCTTGGACATGGCACCACCTTCTGGCTATTTACTTTTTCTGATGCACTTTCGGGATGGTGGTGAATACTGAACACGAAATTAATCACATGACTTGGGTTCAGTATGCAACATCTCAGTGATCGTTTCCACCCAATCAGGAAGCGACTACGAATTGAGGAGGATCATGACGAAGAGGACGGGGCTCGTAGTGCTCCTGGGCTTCCTTACCACGGCACACGCGCTGTATTTCAACGTACAGAAGGAGGTACAACCTGTGCATTATTGAGAGGTATTGGTCATACTACACACTGACTACGTGCTGTGCAGGGCCATCGCTGTTTCTTGGTAGATGTGCCGAAGGAGACGACGTTCCGTGCTGAGTATGAGTCTCCAGACACAACAGACGTCATGGTGAGTGGACGGAAGTTGAACCGAGATGTACGATACTGTAAATTGCTGATTGGAAAGGTTTGACGGAGTGTAGAAGACGATCGTGGCGTTCTACGCGCCGGATCGAAGCAATGGTGAGGACGAGAAGATCCTTGTGAAGAAGGAGCCGACGACGCAGAAAGTGGGATGCTGTAGATATGTAGGTATTGCGTGTGTTGAGTACTGACTTGTTGGTGTTATACTGGCTTGATAGGGGGCCATATCATTCACTGCGCAAGTGAATGGGCCTCATTGGGTCTGCGTCAGTCTGGACTCGACGAACTATGCGCTGCCAGAGGATGCATCGATGGTTTGTAGAATTATACTGTAGTAATTCGTTTTTATTTTCAGATATACGGGTGTTTACCATGGAGATGTATTTGTTTTTGTTTGCTGCAGAGGTTTGCGCTAAAGCTGGGCATGGGCACGAGCCAAGAGGAGTACCAAAATTTGGCCAAGAGGAACCAGATGGATGATCTTCACCTTGAAATCATGAAGCTCAGAGATCGCGTTTCTGCTATCCAGCGCAACCAGGACTACGCCAAGGTTGAACCGTAGCGAATCTTACTACATGATACCGTACTTACCTAACTTAATCCTTAATGTTTGATTGCTCCACTTGTAGGAAAAGAGCGTGGCGCTTCAATCATCGATTGAGAGCAGCAATCAGCGTGCTACCTGGGTATCTTCGTTGCAGGTGAAGTTGTGTGCAAATGTTAAGAAGTTCGTGGGTTGAAGCCGCTAAATCGATGTGTCTTTCTGTGTCGGCAGATTTTTGTCTTGCTTGTCACGGCCTTTTACCAGGTCAAACATCTCCAGACATACTTTCAAAAGAAGAAACTGGTGTAAAGAAGCCATACCTTGCTGTTTGCCCGTTAATAATGGGGGTATTATTGGTGAGGGCTATATCAAGTTAACGCTGAAGCTTTACAGACTGAAAAAGGCTTCGCACACCCAAGCATACAGTAATTTCTTTGGACGAGTTCAACAGACAAAACGGTCAGAAATCTATGAGGCGATCGATCTATCGTAAACCAAAAAGTGTTGGCAGTTTCATCCCCGAGGTGAGCGTTTAGGCGCTCCTTGTCTAAGTCAATGCCGTAGACTACGGTAAATTCTTCTGTGTTGATAAGCTGGTTCGAGTTAGTTCCAGCAAAAGCGTAATATATGGCAAGAGCCCACTGCGATCGTTAATTTACATGTATAACGGGTAGTAAACTTCGTTATACTGTCGCCTTTGTCCCTAAGTAACAGCTCTCAGCTAGAATATACGATTAGCTTTTCTGCAATGCTGGAAACTCTAGATTTAAGCTTTTGTTATCTGCTGACACTCTTTGACCATAATAACAGCTAGAAAAAATAAACACTATAACGAGCAGGGCGTAGTAGATTCACAGTAGGGGCTTTCCTAGCCAGCTTAAGCCTCTCTATCCGTCGGCTTGGCAGCTGCATCTCTCTGTCTCTCCTGCTGGAGAGCCAATTGCATGGCGTTATGAATCATGCGGCAGTCCGTCGTGTATGGGACCGAGTAGTCCACGAACGAGCCTAGAAGCGCAACAATTGGTCACACAATTAGGATATTACCTCTCTCATCAGCCTGTGCGTGTTGCAACGAACCTAGGACGCCTAGAATGGCGAAAGGCTTGTAGGATTTCCGCTGGATGCTGATGGGAATGCCAACTAACACACCTGCGATACAGCACTGGCGGGTAATGGAAGTTAGTTTTCGGCGGTGGAGTAATAGCTGAGCGATAACCAGGGCAGTACCGTACCAGGATCTGCCGGTTGATCATGCAGGACGTGAGCATCTGCTGCAGCTGCGTCGAGTCCTCGTTGCCCTTGGGCTGCAGAGTCTCGTCGCCGTCGCGGCTGAGGAACATGGCGCCGAGCTTTCGTTTTCAGCGGCACAATTTGACTTGGTATCCATTTCTTAATATCAATTTAGAGATGCAAGTGACTGCTGTGACCATAACCCAGCCAATCACCGTCGCTCTAACTATTATTTGGTCCAAAATACATTCGTTACAAAAATCAAGTCAATAGGAATTATTACCAAATTAAAGAAGTGATTCAGTACTTTGGCAGGTTCTGATGCATGCTCCTCTCAATTTGTATTTAGAAATGGCTGCAGCATGTTCGGATAAGGAGCACTGCTTCATAGTACTTTGTGGATAGCACTACTTCACAGTACTCTCCGCCTGTGATTGGCCCTTTATTTTGTCAAGCGATGACGGCAAGCGAGTGCTGTACGTTGCTTCTTTTTAATGCAATCCAGAATCTAAAGCAATCCGCGACATTCTGGACTGCAAAACCTCAAATTGCTGCAGTGCAAAGTACGGAATTCTCTGAAATTTATTTCAGAGTTAAGACAGGATCAGAGTGGAGGTATGATTATCCCATTGTAAATGATTTGGTAATTTATATTCGAATTCCAAACAAAGTTTCAAAGTTAAATACTCAAATTGGTATAAATACTGCAAGTGTGCTGTAGGAATTAATACCTGTTAAAACGGGTATATTACATGAATGTTGCCTGTGTTGCCACCCTCCTGCTTATGTGCGTAATGTATTGGCCAATGATCCAATCGAATGTTACACGAAGGTTGTTTATTGTACAATATACGACCAAGTATATAGTAGTAAAAGCTTGCTAGGGAGTGAGGGTGAAGCATTTTTTTTCCCCTCGTGCCCATGGCGTTCGCTGCATACCGTGTAGCATTGGCCAAGTCGCCGAGGAGACCTTTCCCAAAGCCAGCGCCTCAGTTTGGTATGCGTCCGCAGCGACAAGACAAACGGTCTACCGATGGTTTTAATG
>LGSM01000673.1:0-14952 GCA_001314345.1 Phytophthora multivora | reverse complement strand
TGGACTAGATATATGCATTAAAAGCAGCTAATTGGACAAAACAATTAAAAAAAACGTGGTGGCAGTATACTATTCGCCAACACTGTATCAAGGCCGATTTCGAGTTGGGATTACCGATTGGATTCGTCAGTTCGCCCGCCAATGTCCCCTGAGGATTCCGCAGAGCCCACTGACGCCACTTGCCAGCGCTTACGTCACTCTCGGACTCGTTGGCTTCGCTGTTGCTCTCACTGCTGCTGTTGTGGGGAGCGGCAGGGGGTCGTCGTTTCCAAGCTTTGGACGAAGCAGAGCGCTCCATTTTGGCGACGCGTGGCTTCCCCTGGTATTTTCCGTAAATGAATGAACGGCTAGCATTTGTACACACTTATACAATTGTACGGATAGCTCGAATGGAAGCAATTTGCACATCCCGAGAAATATTTGAAGTACTACTCTTCAGTTCGGGCACAACAGCCACTCTCTTTGGTAAAAAGTAAATATCTTCTTAAATCACAGTCGTAAATAACCAATATATCAGAGTAACACGATTATAGGGAGACATTGTCCCCAACTATCGACCCTAACTATACTAATACTACTATCAGCTAGTAGAACGCTCAAAGGCGCTTATAGTAGTAGTAGTAGTAGTAGTAGTAGTAGTAGTAGTAGTAGTAGTAGTAAATTTTACTATTCTAGACATTTATTACCTCGCTGGTCTTTGGAGTTCTAGGAGTTTTGTGTTCGTTGGTCACCATGCTGGCATTCGTGACCAGCTGGGCTTTCGAGGGGAAGGCAAAAAGGAAATCGCATCCTTACACGAGTCGATGGGGACAACGGCTATATCATCATTCACAGTGGTAACGACTCCCCATCGCTTTTTGAAACTTGAGTAGATGAATAGCAAGCTTGTTGCTTGTTCATCTGTTCCAGTAGTTTGAATTCAAAAGAGTATTCGTTTCATTCGTTACCCAGCAAATCCAACGGAGCTTCCGACTCTAGTTGTTCGCGTGCTTTTCGAACAGCGAAGTGAAGTAGTTGGGGTCCGTGATGGCCGCGAACGGCTCCACCCGCTGCAGGTACTTCCCACGGCTTTTCTCGAAGTCCACGGGAGCTCCAAAGCGAGCGTCACGCACGTCCACAATGTGCGAATGGTGAGCCTCAATGTGGTCGTCAAAGAAGACCGTAACATCGTCATTCTTCTCTTCATCAACTAGCAGCAGCTTTCCGTACTGACCATCCTCAGCGTGAGCGCTCCACCACTCCCAGTAGTCACGGAGCGCAAGGGTACTAGCCCCCTTCAGCATACCTGCCAGTGTCTCTTGAATAGCTTGGAAGCCGCGAATCACCTTGACAGTTGGATCCGAAGCAGCGTAGAAGTTATTCGGCGCACTAGCACCTTCCTCTGCCAGTTTCGAAGAGAAGGGCACCTTGGTCAACGTGCCCAGAGCCAAAGCCGTGCCTTCACTCTCGAACCCATCGCGGTAGAACGTTCCCACCTGGCGTGCACTTGGCTCCAAGTTTAAACGGAAGTGCTCAGGCAGTGCTGGAAGACCAACGGGGTGTTGTCCGTCCACCAACAGCTCCAGCTCCTTGGCAACTTCGACGATATCATCTCCAAAAGTCCTGAAAACCAGCTTTACATCAAGTTCCTTCTCCGTCACTTTAGGAGACGCCAGGTACGACAGGAACTGCAGGAACGACGGTAGCAAATAGTACCGTCCTTCACTCCAAGCTTCTTGCAAACTGGACTTGGGCATGTTCGTTGCCAGTTGCTTCGCAGCTTCACGTTGCTGTCCTTCAGGGAAATGAAGCTTCTGCATCACTTCTTCAAAAGACCCACGTACACGACGACCGGGTGCGTCATCTCCACCTGTAAAAGCTGATTGCAACGCAGTGCGTTTCTTCTTGGCTGCTTTATTCACCGCCTTGATCTGGTCAATGTCACTGCCTTGAGCTGCACCCAAACTCTGGTACGGGTGGGCATCGTCCACGAATTGCTTGTATGAGATCAATGTAGGTCCATTGGATTGGGCACTCGGGGGCTCAATGGACGAAGCATCAGAGACACAGACCCATTCCGAAGGGTTTTGGGGGTTCACGTAGCCCCACGTGCACTCCGATAAAAGGTAGTCTACCGTGTTCTCCATGGTGCGACCGCCGGCAGAATCCGACATGAGGACGGTACGGTTCAGGTCGAAGTGCAGCACCACGTTGCGTCGCTTGCTGGCCGCCATGAGGATCGAGGAGAGCGTGATGGAGCGAGGGGTGTGCTGGTAGATTTATGTGGCGAGCTTTGCGCGACCACCGAAATTAAAAGATTATAGCCAATCCGATATGGTTGTTAAATATGGAATCCAAGATTTGGACATGTACATATATAGGATACGGAACACGACTCGGAGACGGAAACTAGTAATAAGTTAGTATTTCAACAAGTACTGACTATTGTGCATGTCATTAGTCCTCGCCTTTGAAATCCTATACCGGTAATGTCTTCTTCTTAATCATTCTGCTGGCGATCACTCAGCAGAAATTCCAAGTCCTCACCTCGTGAAATCTATCAGCTCGATAAGGCGAGGTTTACGGATAGAGAGGCACCTCCGAACATACCTGTATGCCTTCTCTACACAGCCTGTACAGTACAGAAATCTACTACTGGGCAATGTTCATGTTGGCAACGCAAAAGCGTGATTAAACGTGATTATGACCCTAATTATTGTAAAGCTTACTGGAAACACAGTATCGTGTGCATCGGTAAATTCCACGCGATCGTGCGTCAGCTTGACTAATTGTATGTTCGTACTGGTAACAACTCATGAAAACGGCCTTTAGGAGGTAGTACGGGGTAATTGCGATTGGTGGCGGTTGCTGTTTGACTATTTGATCATTCGTCAATTTGCTTTGAGGAGCACAACACCCAACTCAAGACCAACACAAGAAGGCCATGAACGCCGGAGCTCTAGCTAGTGTTTTGGCTATGCTAGGCCAAGTCGTCTCTTTAGAGGTGACTGCGGAACTGACGGTATCACCGTCGTCGGACCCGGCATCTGCCCAGTACGTGCTGTCGGCCTTTGCTACTGGTGACTGGGGCGCTACGACGTACAAGGGCTCGTGCTGCAACAGCGTATACGATAACTACGACCTTAACGCCCAAGAAGTGGTTGCCGCTTTGATGAATATCGAAGCAGGCACGAGTCTGCAGCCCAAGGCCGTCCTTGGCCACGGCGACAGCTTCTACTGGAACGGCATCAACTTCCTGGAAGAGCGCGATAGCCGTATCCAGGCATCGTTTGAAGCCAAGTACGACGGAGAGAACATCAAGAACGTCCCGTGGGTTAACGTTATGGGCAATCACGACTACGGCGGCTCGGACTACATCTGCAGCAGTGGGAACAAGCTTGTTCCGTGCAACAACACCGAGGAGCTATTCCAAGGCCTGGACAACAAACTCAAGTGGCAGGCGGATTACACGAGCCCCAACGACAACCGATGGCACATGGAAAACCACTTCTACGTCTACCGTATCGAAGATCCAGCGACTGGCGTAAGCATCGACATCTTTAACGTGGAGACAAATGACGCGGAGGTTCATGGAGCCGAACTGATCTGTTGCCAATGCTACGGGTACGCCAAGACGGACAACAGTGGGTGCAACACCATTGTACGTGAAGATAAGTACTGCTTCGGCGGTGAAACGGCCATGTTTGACACTTGTATGGCCAAGTTTGCCGAGTGGGGTAGTGAGTCCCGTGCTCGTCTGGCTCAAGAAGTAAAGAGATCCACTGCAACGTGGAAGATTGTCAACAGCCACTTCAGCCCGTACGATCACTACTACGAGACTGGAATGAACAAGTGGTTTGACGTATTGAGACAGTCTGGTGTGCGGGTCTTTCTGCATGGCCACACACACGCTGAAAAACACGACTACGCGGAGTCACTGGGTGTCCATTTTGTCGAAAATGGGGCTGGAGGTGGTCGTCAAAAGGACAAGGCAGGTACCATCCAAGACTACGCCGCTAAATACGTCAAGAATGTGTGGGCGTACACTCCTACTGAGTACGGTTTCTTCTCGATGCAAGCGTCCAAGGACTGGCTTAAGCTGCAGTATCACACGACGGACAACAAGTGGAACTTCACGGAGAACTGGGCGGACGCGACGATTGGTGGAGTAGCGACCAAGCACTGCTGGTACATTCCTGCTGATGGATCAGTGGGCAAGGCATGCTAATGGAGTTCAATTTCCGCTTCTGGTGAACGGACAATTATGTTTTTGCGGCAAAAAAAAATCATAAATAAATGTTTCCGTTCTCATAATTCTACGGTACGTGAAGAAGAGGAAGGAGATATAATGACATGTCACTATTACATTTGAAGACATTTGAAAATGGCGGACAAGAAGCGCCCAGCAATTTCCTCCTTCATCAACATTCCTGCGCACAAAGCAGATGATCAACTGACCAAACGACCACGTATAGAGGCACCTCCCGTCAGAACGCTCGCTCCATCTTTACCTGACCCAGAGACGGAGCTTCTCCGTGCTCTAGAAGAAGATATTGCACAAGAAGAGCAGAAAGAAGAAAATGTAGCAGACAAACGTCCTTTTCAAGAAGAAGACGACGATTACGACGAGTCTGACGGTGAATAACGTAAAAAAACAAGAAGAAGAAAACAGATTGTTATTATTTAGGGAGGTGAAGGTTTCCTGAGCTCCTCGTTCAACCAGCTACGTAGCGAGCGGATACTCTCTCGATCTTGCGCGCAGCATTCAAAGACGTTGGTAAAGAGTGAGGAAACTATGGAGAAACTCGAGACAGCTGAAGCACCGGAAGAGTGACTATTCCGTCGTCCTGGACTGGTTGGGAGTCTCAATTCGGCCGCTACAGCCGCAGGAGCTGCAAAGAGTAACGATTTCGCCCTGGAAGATGACGCAGACGCCGTAGCAGTTGCCACTCGCGAGTTAACCGGATGACGACGTTGGTCCATTCTTACTTCGTAGTTGACGCACTTTTGGAGCTCTCGACGCGCTTCCCTTAACGCAGCACGTTGCTGCTGCTTGCGGCTGTTCAGTAGCTGCTGATACTCTTTGGATTGCGGCTCTTCTGGAGTTTCAGTGGGTATTGGAGGCAAGAAATAGTCAATTTTGTTGAAAATGAGGAAAAGCTGGGAATTGGTGAAAATCTTGTGCTTGGATCTGTATTTAAGGAAGCGCACAAGTTCAGTAGCAACGATAGGGAATCGGGTGGAGTCTGTAGCGTTGACGACGAACAGCACTGCAACTATAGGGAGGGTATTCTGGAACGTACTGGAAGCTGCTGTGGATGCCAGGTCGAGGTTGTTGCTACTTCCACTAAAAGGCGATAAATCCCCGGTGGTACTGTACCATTTCGCTCTACAAGCCCGACGGCCTGGAGGATCAACGAGTTGAAGATACTTGTCACTGTTCTCAATGCGATAACTAGCCGTCTGCACTGCTCGAGTGGGCTCCGGATTCAAATATAAAGATAATTCGAGTCCTTGGGCGGTGTAAAGCGCCAAATCATCGCCGATGGAGATTCGAGAAAGGTGATTCACTAGCGTCGACTTGCCGGCACCATCCAGTCCGAGACAGAGTAACGTTCCTCGATGTTTCTTCACGGCATGCTGTCGGGTTAACATCCCCGTGATCATTCGAAGAGAACCTCGGTAATCCGTGTCGGAAGAAGGCTCTCCTTCGGCCTGGTAGGCGAGCAGCTCATGGGAAGCGAAGCCTCCCATGGTTTGAGGTGTTTTTCTTTGTGAGCTGGGACTCTGCCACACTATTTCTGAAGACATCGGGGCGGTTGGAATGGACCGGAATAGTAAAGCACGCTCGCGTCCACCACAACGGGAAATTAGACCATGGGTTCGGATGGAAGTGGAAGTGACCGTAAGGCGCACTTTAAAGAGGGGGCAGAGGTTCGTGTACGCAGTGAAGATGGAGACTCGCTTGCTGCGACAATTGTTCGGCAACATCGCAATGGGGACTATACTGTGAAATACGAAGATACGGGGAAAATGGAGAAGAACGTGTCAAAAGACCGCATCCAGTCTGCGAAAGCTCGCAAGTGGCAAGACAAAGATGAAGATGAAGAAGACACGGAGCTTGAAGTGGATTCAGTGGTGCAGGTGAAAAATGAAAAAGGAGAATGGTGCGACGGTCGGATTCGAAGAGTACGCAGTAATGGTAAATACGACGTGGAACTGGAAGGAGAAGAAGGGGTGAAGAACGTGGAGAGACGAGAGATCCGAACCGGTAAGAGATCATCTCCCAGCAAGAAGAAAAAGAGCAGAGAAGATGAAAATGACAGTGACGAGGACAGTGACGAAGATGAGAAACGAGCCATGAGGAAACGAAAAGCGAGAGGTGATAGAAGTAAACGCGAACTGGTGACAAGCGACGACGATAGCGATGATAACGTTCGTGTTCGACAGGGGAGAACTGGCGCTGGGTTCTCGCAGTTGAGAGTGAATCAACTGGTCGAGTTTGAAGACAAAAGCGGGCGGATCCGACGTGGCCGGATCAAAACGCTCAATAGGGAGCAGCGAATGTGTGACGTGGAGCACGAAAGTGACAGTGAAAAAGTCTCGAAGCGAATCTCTTTGGACGTCGTTCGGCCCACTACGACATTCGGTCGGTGGTTCGGAACAAATCGGAACTTTGTGCCATTTCAGCTCAACACACACGTGTATTATCGCACGAAAGATGGCACGGAACGCAAGGGAATTGTGCTAAAAGCGTCGAAAAGCACGGGTAAAACCCTTTACGACGTCGAAGATCTGCTGGATGGAACAATGATCAAACAACTTTCAGTGGGGAAGCTTCGCGCTGTGCCGTGGATCGACTATTCCCTCCCAAGCTGGAACGGAATGCCGGGTTTACCGAGTTTACCGAATTTCTCGCTCTTTTCCGCCCCAATACTTCGCAGAGGAATGAATGTCCGTTTCCGTCGAACTGACAAGGAAACAGGCCGCGTGGTGTGGAAAGACGCTGTTATCATGAAGGCCAAGTCGAATTCGTGCTGTATAGTGGAGTACTTTGGTCCAGACGGCAATAGTAAACGAGAAGAAGTGAAGAATTCCGACATCCAAGCCAGATTCTTTCGGATGCCGTTTAGTGGAGTGCTTGACGGTGTGCTTGATGGTCTGTCGCTACCGTCAATTCAACTTCCTGCAGGGATGTTTAAGGTTGGGAGCGCAGTGGAAGTCTCAACTGGGGCAAAAGTATTCCTGGGATCAATTGTGAGCTCGAATGAAATGGAGAAAACGTACACTATACGGTACGAAGATGGACGAAAAGAGAAAAATGTACCGAGTGATCGCGTTCGGCTGTCACTGCGTCGTTTACGGATCGGTACTGAAGTGGAAATGATCGTTGAAGGACCCTGTAAAGAGGTATCCAAGCTAGACGGAGAAGTTGCGTGGATTCATCGAGATGAAAAGGTTGCAGTTCGAATAAACGGTGGTAATAACGACGTTTTCGCTGAGGTTTGCACCCACGCACTGATGGTAGATGGGAAACCAGCATTTACCGCTCCACTCAGCAGTACCTGGCTGGAACTTATGGGTTATTACCTCAACTTGGCTGCCGAACTACTGATATACGCTTGGTTTTTCTTCGGGTTAATGGTGGAGATGGATGAAATGATGTCGCTATACGAAGAAACTGCGCCTGATTTACTGCTTAATGAAGAGCATATGACGGCTATGTACGCTAGTCAACAGGTCGACTGGAGTCTTTGCCAACAACCTCCACTACATGTTCAAAACGCAAATTCCTCGTCGTATTTGGTGATTTCTTCGGATGTTATGGCAACTGATCGTGCTTGGCTCGTTGCTTTACTAGTATCAAAGGCTGTCCTTACTGGTTGTTCTGCTCTTTTGGTGCTTCGATGCTTACGTTCGAAGCTATCTGCGCTGCAAGACGAGTACGTTACTGGTTTAATCCTCTGTTATATCATTTAAACCCGACTCATGCTTTTACTTGTTTTTTTGCAGCTTTATAGATCTCAAGGAGTATCAACAAGAGCGTGTCGTGCGACGGCATTTAGCGGTAGCTATGGGTTGGGCTCTCACAGTGACGTTCATGACACTGGTGAGCTACGCATCACTGTTAAACCGGTTCGATTTCTACTGTCTGTTGAACCAGAAGACATTGAGTTTTGACGAATTGGCCCTAAGTATCGACCCGTTTGCCATCCACTCGAAGTTTTCGAATCCTGTTCAGCTGTTGATCTCCCTCGCTGCCATGACGACGTTCAATCTCTTCCGAGGTGTGACTTTCCACCTTCTTCTCTTCGCGTTCCCGACCAGCGGCACGAATTTCATTCGACGCGTTGTTTTCGTTCTCCCTTCAATCGCCGTAACTGCGTTACTATGTGCGATAGGTGGGGCAGCTCTTCACACGTTCTACTACGTGCAAAAAGCTGCGATCCTGAAGAACCAAACGCTCGAAATGTCGAGCCATACGGATTTATCCGTGTTTTTACTGGTACTGTCGTTGTGGTTCATCCACTGCGTGTACAGCCTCGGAAGCGCAGCCGGACGGTTTTTCGAGACGCGTTTGGAGCGACAACGGACGTCACGGGACGAGATATCGGAAGACGTGCTGGATCTCGCTGAGAAGGGCGAGTTTGGGCTTCAAGCACAGCGGGAAGCTCTGGTTACGAAGGTGGAGCAGCGGCAGGATCAACTGGGTATCTGTAAGCTCAGTATCCTGCGCATTTACCGTCATATTCTCGTGCATTTTGTGGCCGCTGCGGTTGCAATTTACATCGACGTGACGTTGCGTGGAGTGGTGAAAGAGTTAAATGGCAGCTCAGTGGCGCTTAACGCGTTGACCTTCCACCTAGCGGCTTCGATTACGTGGCTTGTGGGAGCAGCAATGGCAGCCATGTTTGCTATTTCGCTAAGACAACAGTCACCGGAGTTGCTGGCGTATATTTTAGACGTGTAGAGAGGGAGAATGAATGATCAAGTCGCTCATCTAAACAGTTTAGGTGCAGATAGAAGAATTAGCATCTAAACATGTTTTTTTCTTACTTCAGCGTATACTTAAGAAAAACAAAGTTTATTTAAGTTTACGCTTTCAAATAAGCTGCTCACTTAAGTTTACATGTAATCGCTCATCGAATCAATTTGTTTTGATGCAAAATTAAGCATAGCCTGAGCATGTTGCCGAAGAACTTCTACTTCAAAGTAGCAGTGAAGAGTGTACTACTTTGAAGTTTGGGATGACTTCGCTGCGAGTTGTTTCTTCGGGCAATAGAGGTGGTAGTTTGGCTGAAACCCCTCGACTTTGGGCTTGACATCGCCCCAGAGACTCGTCGCGACTGTTTTAGACGAAGCTCTAATCATAGCTGCTTCGAGTGCACTGGTACTGTAGTCTGAAGCCGACAAGAAAATACGCCAAGGCTCCTTCGACGCCTATTTCCGCCTTCAACCTCTCAATAGCTACTATGCGAAGCCCCAGCGGTTATCATGTGGCGAACGGGGACGGAGAAGGAGCCGCTCACTATTCCATTCAAGGTTTTGCCCGGGTCTTCGCAGTAAACTCCGCTTCAGACAGGAGTCATGGGCGCTGGAGGCTCGATCGAGAGCACGCAGTACGACGAGAGCAAGTTTCTGCAGTCAAAGGCCATCATGGAGTCGACTGCAGATGATGCGGAAAAGTTTTCCAAGCTCAAAGGTATCTGGGCGGATGGTGCTCCGCCTGCTGGAGGCGACGCCCACCACAAGAGTGTGAAGGAGCTACCAGGTGCAGCTCATGAAGAACACAAGAGCGAGCACGGCCACAAAGATGGAGAGCACGCACATGAACACCACCACAAGGAAGGAGAGCACCATCCCGACCACAAAGATGGGGAGCAGGCACATAATCACCACCACGAACACAAGGAAGGAGAGCACGCACATGAACACCACCACAAGGAAGGAGAGCACCATCCCGACCGCAAAGATGAACACGCCCATGATCACCACCATGACCACAAAGAAGGAGAGCACACTCATGAACACCATCACAAGGAAGGTGAGCATCACCACAAGGAAGGCGATCACCACAAGGAAGGCGATCACCACAAGGAAGGCGATCACCACCACGAACACCACGAGCATAAGAAGGATGAGGCACATGCTCACAAAGACGGCGAAAATCACGAAAAGGCGGCCCCAACTGCCAAGGTGGACGCGCATGCTTCGAAAGAAGACGGTCACGCAGAAGCACCCAAGGCTCCCACAAGCTCAGCATCTACAGGTCAGCTGCCATCTACTCCTTCCGTCCACCATGACGAGAAACCGGTATCCAAGGAAGCATAATTCCCAGGACCGCCGATGCAACACGCTGCTAATAACTAAACAAAATAGGCAGGGGCCACATGAAGTGCGCCAGCCTAGAGAACCATACTTTTTTTTCATTTTTTGTATTGAAAGTCTTGGTTTTCTTCAAAATACAGTAGCCGACTTACAAACATTGCACACGAAGAGACACGATCGGTTTGTGACGTCAGTCAAGCGGTGACGCGCCTGTTTGCGCATCTACCTGGAAAAAACTCCTGACACCTCGTGTATGTATCCCTTTCTTGCAAAACGCAAATATAAATTAAATCTGTATGTCTTCAGTAAGTATCCAACTACTGCTCAACCGGTGGCAATGTGTCATTCCTGAATCCGCCGCCTCGTGTCCAAGCTTCCCGTTCCATGCTCGCACGCGCCAAGACTCTGAGCCGCATGACGTCCACTCGAGCGGCCGCCTTCTCCACTGGGGCCGACATCCAGGCTGCCAACCTCAAGATTGAGCGCACGTCCAGTCCTAAGGCTAAACTCCCCAAGGAGCAGCTCAAATTCGGCAAAACGTTCACCGACCACATGCTGGAAGTGGACTGGGAATTGGGCAAAGGCTGGAGCAACCCGGTGATCCGCCCGTACGGCCCCATTGCTATGGACCCTGCCAGTGCCGTTCTGCACTATGCTCTGGAATGCTTCGAAGGCTTGAAGGCTTACGTGGACGCTGAGGGCCGCATCCGTCTCTTCCGTCCGGATATGAACATGAAGCGTCTCAACAGCTCCATGAAGCGTCTTTTGCTTCCAGGATTCGACGGTGACGAGTTCACCAAGTGTCTGAAGGAGCTTATCCGTCTGGACAAGGATTGGGTGCCCAAGGGAGAGGGATACTCGCTCTACATCCGTCCTACGGGTATCAGCACCCAGGCTTCCGTTGGTGTCGGAGCTTCGGAGAACGCCAAGCTCTTCGTCATTCTGTCTCCTGTGGGACCGTACTACCCGGAGGGATTTAACCCGGTGAAGCTCTGCGCTAATGACCGCTACATCCGTGCCTGGCCCGGAGGCACCGGAGGTTACAAGGTCGGAGCCAACTACGCTCCTGGAATCTTGCCACAGTATGACGCGCAAGAGCAGGGTTACTCGCAGAACCTGTGGATCTTCGGCCCCGACCATGACATCACGGAGGTTGGTACGATGAACCTCTTCATCCATTGGGTTAACGAGCAGGGAGAGAAGGAACTCATCACTCCGCCGCTTACTCGCGGTGACATTTTGCCTGGTATTACTCGTGACTCGATCCTGCACCTCACCCGCGAATGGAACGAGTTCAAGGTCACTGAAGGCAACATCACCATGAAGCAAGTGCAGAAGGCCAGCAAGGAAGGCCGCATCATCGAGATCTTCGGTTCGGGAACTGCTGCTGTTGTGTCGCCGGTGTCGACGATCAACTACATGGACGAGGACCTGGCCATCCCGCTTGACGGTACGGACGGCAAGGCTGGCAAGCTGGCGGAGCGCGTGTGGAACGAGCTGTCGGACATCCAGTACGGTCGTCGCGAGCACCCGTGGTCGGTCATTGTGGACTAAGCTTTAGAACATGGAGCAGAGGAAGCGTTCCAGATATCGTGCCCACTTGATGAAGACTAAAGAGGTAATTCCTGATAGGATTGTCGAGTTTTCAAGTGCGAATTGATCGGAATGCGCTGTGAGAGTAAGTAAATGAATGCAATTCTTCTGTTTTGGTCGTTCTGGCTGCTATAATATCTGATTGTTGATGAGGTTCTCCTGTAAAGGGCTGTCATTACACCGTCCGACGTCTGCGCTTCACAGGAGATGGTTCTAATTGGGTGTTTTGGTTGCTCGGGCTGTTCTCTGCATCTTGTCGAGAACGTTTGGGCTGGTTTTCATGTTCCTCCAGTTGATTTTGATGCTGTTTTCGCTTCTTCTGGTCAAAGACTCGTTGGTTCCGCACTGAGAGCTGTCGATGGTGTTCGCAGTAGCTGTGCATCATTCCGTTCTTCTTCAGTGTACGTGGCTTGGAGCACTTCCCTTGACGGTATCGACACTGAATTTCCGGAGGCACTGCGTTATCGGACTTGAATTCTTCTGCAACTTCCGCGTCGAGACTTTCGAAGGCTGTGACGATCTCATTGGAATCTGCAGCATCGATATCGGCAACGTATTCGACCTTCACATTCTCCATGTCGTCCGGGTGTAGTGGAGGCAACCCGCCCAACGTCATTGACGCGTCAATGGACGGATTGTCGGGTGTCAATCGGCTGGCAGCGTCTGGGAACATCGTGCCAAAACTGGGCAACGTCCAGTCTTCACGGAGACAGAGCTTATTGAGTGAGAACTGCATGGAAGTGATGCTGACGATCGGGAAATGACTTACTGGTGTGAATAAGAAAGAGGATAATGCAGACAAACACTCGGGGTTTGTATGCCTCTGTTATATGAAGAAAGCCGGGCTTTCATGGTTGCTACCGCTGATTGCCGTGCAGTGAAAAAAAATGTTTTACTAGTCGGATTTGATTCTCAAGCTGCGTTCAACTGGTGAACACTTCAAGGACCGTGACAGCAAGTGTTCAAATTGGGAGCAATGCAGAACCACCCTCCTACCATGTAGACTACACGGTGTATTGCTGCAACGACCCGGGTTGGAAACTGAGCATAGTGCCTCGATTGTTGTAAGCTCTCAGCATTCAGCTGGCGAACAGATTGATTTGCTGGTGTACTGTATGTTGAAACCCGCGAATGCAACAGTCAGTCGTGCGTGTTGAAGTGACCGTGTCCCTTGCTTGAACTCCCGGGTGCATTAGTGTGCAGTGAAAGGAAGCTAACTATTGTGAAAGTATCCTTATCACCTACAACTACAACATAGTCCACCGATCGAGCTCGTGCCCAAAGGAGTAAGGCAACCACAGTATTTCTGTGCATTTGGATTTAAAAAAAAAAACCAGCGAAATTGGAATTTTGTGAAACTCTTCCAAAATTCCAAGGTAGGAGTGATGGTCACTTTATTTGTCGACTGCAAAGGTCAAGCTGCTTCCGGTCCAGTGAGCGCGCGCTACGATAATGCGCCTGGGGCACTTTGCACGTCACTTGATCGTGCGGTGGACGTTGTGTCTCGAGAGCCACGATATCCTGCTACTGTGCCGCTTCACTTTGCAGACGATCTTCCATCATGGCCGTCCATTTGGCAATCGTCGGGTCGCCCGACCCTTTGGACACTTAGATCGTCGATATGCGGCTATGGCGGCTCAAGTGCCGTGAGGACATTTGTAGATCTTACCAAGAGATCTTCTCCAAAGCCGTTGGTCATGAACTGGGGCGAGGAGCTCCGACTCATTCACTTCTCAATCTGCGCTGTCAAGCCAACACCAGCTGAAGAACCACAGCCGAGGAGCACTAGTCACTGAGTGCCCAAGGCTGTTGCTATCATGAAGTCTCCGAGCAATTATGGGAGTGAGAACGAGGAAACACGCTTCATTCGGCGCGTTGCGGCGCCCGACCGACCTAGCAACAAGCGTAGGCAGAAGAAGAGGCTGGCCATGGCAGGAGCCACGCTAGGTCTCTTGGCCGCTTCGGCCGGTGTCGGCTACACGGCCATGAAGAACGCTGGATCGACCAGCACTGCTGTCAAGACGGCCAACCTCAAGGCCGACATGTCGAATGAGGCCAGGTCGTTCGTGTCCAAGTTGGGCGACGCGTTTGAAAACCCGAACTTCAACAAGATCGACAAGAACCGTGACGGTGAATTGTCCCTGACCGAAATCCTGGAGAATCTGAGCCATAAGGAGGAGGTTGACGTTGACAAGGTCAAGCGTTCGGACCTCCCGAATGGCATCAAGAAGAAGATCGTTGCACTGCTGGAAGGCAAGCTAAAGAGTGATGATGACTGTGCCAAGCAAGCCCTCGACCAGCGTGAGGCTGCGGTGACAAAGGCCGACCACGAGATCTTCTACTACTTGTTGGACGTCTTCTGCCCCAGGATCACCATTGCTGTCACGCCTCCGGATCAAGAGGAGGAGGAGGAACCGTTGGATAACGAGACCCAACAAACCGTCGAGATTCCGACGCCGAACGGTGATACTGCTCAAGTAATCATCGTTGGAGAACCCGAAGGTGGCAAGCAAACTATTGCTATTCCCGACGACCAGGGAGGCTACACCACGACGGAGGTCCGCTCCATTGAGACCCCGTCGGGCGAGCAGAAGATCCTGATACCCAATGCCCAGGGAGACATTACTCCCGTGGTGGTTCCCAAAATCCCGGTGGAAATCAGCGAAGCGACAGAGGATGTTCAAGTCGTGGATGTGGTCGATTCCACTGGTGAGACGGAGCAGGTGATCATTGAAGGCGAACCAGAATACGGCGAGCAGAAGGTGAAAATCTCTGACGGGGAGGGTGGATACACTGAAACGGAGGCTAAGGTCGAGGAAACGCCTGAAGGAGAGGAGCTCATCATCGAGAATCATGGAGAAATCATTCGCCTCGATGAACCAGGACGTGGATACTACGATTCCGACAGAGAGCCGATCACTGGACCTGATGGCATCCCACCATTCGCCGTGCCAGAACCCCCTGCACTACAAACGATTGATATTGTCGCTGACAATGGCGAGCACGAGCAGGTGGTTCTTGTGGGCGGCGTCGAGGACGGCAAGCAGACCG
>LGSM01000672.1:0-14971 GCA_001314345.1 Phytophthora multivora | reverse complement strand
TAGGGGACACACACGTAGTCGGCGTTGCAGCCGTACGTGATGGCGCCGTCGCTTTTATACTTGTAGCTGTACGTTCACATGCGGTGCGGGCAGAACGCGCCGTTGCCGTTGGCGCCCATGGAGCATGGTGCCTTGGAGCCCTTGTTTAGACACGCAGACAGGAGTGCACCGACACCCACGCGGTCGCCCACCTTTAGGCGCTTGACGTCGGGGCCAGCCTACATCATCCAGTGAGTGACCAGCTCCAAGCTTCTGTGGCTTCCATAACTCACCAGGACTCTTCTGATGGTCCCAACTGGCTAACAGGAAGTTTGGTTGGCGTCTTCATCTTCAGCTTGTGTCACAGCAAAGTGATCATACACACACAAGAAGCCCTCACAACCTAGGGACGATGATTTACCTGATGTACTCCACGCAAAATGCAAGTTGGGAGCTGGTAGTTCGGCTCCTGGTCTAGCCTACCGTGCTTGAGGTAGGAGTAGATCTGGTATAAAGGCTTATAGACGTTATCGGGACGCGGGATCTTGTGTTTTTGTAGAAGCCGTCGCTGGCTCTCAACAAGACTCCTGCCGTGTGTTACCCAATCGCATGAAGAGGATAGGCAGTGGTGGCAGTATTGCTGTTCCATGGGGGATCTTCTGGTGTGTTTTGGTCTGACTATTTTGCGCCCCTGACTGTGGCTCAATGAATTACGTTGTGTTTTAGTGAGCAAAGTGTAGTTTTTCCCTCTGGTTGGAGCTACTTGTGGTCAATTTCTATTGGCTATAAATAAGAAATACGGTCATTCTACTGGTTAACTGTACATGTAGTGACAAATAATTGCGCATACCATTGGTCTGGTAGTCAAAGGGTTAATGGGTTGAGTAGGTGTAAGCCAAATCTGACATTGAGGGTTCAAGTCCGTTGGCATTTTTTTTTCAGCAAGACTAATTTTGGACTCATATTTAAATAGTCTTGGTACAAAATTAGTCTGAGTCAGACTAATAACTGTGAGCAATAAATTATTGCCAATAATGAAACCAGTACACACAAAATAGTCTCAGTCAGACTAATTACTGTAGGCAGTGTATACATCACGTATGATACATGAAGTACACGAGGTATACAATATGTATACGAGCGCACCGTAAAGCCCAGCGTAAGGATATTTTCTTCAATCAGATCACCGCGCCAACTAAATCAGAAGCTGGACATTAAAACACTGGTAAGCATTCAGGCTGCGGCACTGAAATATGACAATGAATACGCACGCAGACTAATCTCTCCAAGGCTTCGTTGTTTGCGGTTGCGGCTCTGCTTGAGCAGTGGAGACTTCACTGAAGTAAGTGGAACGCTTAGCAAGCTGCAATCAGGTGAGATACAGATGCTAGATTTGACCTTGTCAGTCACCAGGTAAGTTACAGTACAAGTAGTCAAGGGATACTTGCTCGGTCGTTCGCGACTTCTAATTGCAGTGATTAATAGCCTTCCGATGGCGCAGGTGATTTTTAACCTCCGACGAAAGTGTACCGTGTAGCTTCAAGAACTCCGCGCACCGATCAAATGTAGGAGAAGCACGTGATGATCCGCGCTCACGGCGGAAGGCAGACAAAGCGACTGCGATATATCCGGAGCGCATTGCTGCATTGACCCCGCTCACGCCCATCTACCCTGGCATTCACTTTTTAGAGCGCATCCCAGTGCAACGTCTGTGGACGAATGGATGCACCGCCGTTAATCTCTCTGGGCTGGAACACTGTGGTGCTTACGTAAGGCAACTTGCCTTTGACTGGCACTGCGACGCGCGAGCATCACATCACGCCCATGTCATTTACGTGAGCCGGTTTCCTCGTGCGGTCGTTCCCCAAGGAAAGCACAGCTTCACGGCCGCAGCGCGAACGGCCAACGTTTCTACTGGCACCAATGCCTGTCATGCGTTTGTCAATTGGCCATGTCAAACAACGTCCAATCCTCGACGCCGAGGTCATCGCGTCACCTCCTGTGCAGTGCATGGCCCGTTCGCTTTTAATCAAGGGCGTGCATGGTCCGCGCGATTAAAAAATGCGTGGCCTTGTGTTGATCAGCGACCTCGATACTGTAGCCCTAGCTTACGTACCACCGCTCTGTACAGACGAGTTTTAGATGACAAGACTTGAGTGTTTTCTTCCTTCCTGCAGAATCTGCAGCAGACTGCTACACTATACGCAGTGCCATCTTTTGGAATCCATCAACTTGTCCAGCGTGTCACCACTGATCCTTTGGTCGACTCGACGCCTGCAGGTTCTTCGTCTCAGTTGCGAGTGCAAAACAGGCAGGAGGATGTGTTCTGCGTGAGTGCTCCACACTCGGAAGAGTGGGGGCGTCAAGGACGGTGCAAGCGTTGCTCCCATCCCTCCTGCTTGCTCTTGCCCGCGTTGTCCTCGGAGTCGCCCACTTCTCAATTTCGTCCGCGATGGCCACGTCCAAGATCAAGTCGCCGGCCCTCGAGTCGCCCGGTGCCGCGTACGCCGGTACTACAATCTGGGATGAACGTCCTCGCAAGTACAAGAGCGTGTTGTTCCAAGTCTGCGTCTTCATCCTCATGATGGAGCTGTCCGAGCGTCTAAGCTACTACGGAATCAACCAAGGTCTCAAGAACTTCATGCAGAAAATCGGCTGGAGCATGGTATCGGCCAGTGCTCTCAAGAGTACGTGGACGTCCATCTGCTACATCACGCCGCTGTTCGGTGCCTATCTGGCCGACGAGAAGTGGGGGCGTTTCCGTACGATCCTCACGTTCGGTATCTGGTACTGCGTCGGTGACTTCCTCGTAGCAATCGCTGCCTACCCGGACATTATGACCGAGGAGGCCATAGTGAACCCCATCTTCGTCATCGGTTTGTTCGTCGGTATTGGTATCGGTACTGGTGCCATCAAGTCCAACGTCATCACATTCGGTGCCGACCAATTCGACCCGAACGACCCGAGCGAAGTGCACCAGAAGGAGACGTACTTCTCGTACTTCTACTTCTGTATCAACTTCGGTGCCGCCTTCTCGTACGGATACCTGTCGGTCTTGTGCGTGGAGGGTTCGGCCCAGATCCCAGCGGAATACGGCTACTTCGCCACGTACATGATCTGTGCGGTCGTGATGGTTGTAGCCATCTTCTTCTTCATCGTGGGCTCGCCGCGATACGTGCATATGCCGCCCAAGGACCGCTCCATCTCGACGCTGTTGACTCTGCTCAAGCAGAGCGCACAGACGACCCGCCAAGGTCGGATTGTGGTCACGGGTGCGCTCTTGCTTCTGTTCTCTCTGGTCGTCAACATCGCCTCGGCTTTCAGTGCTGACGCCGGCCGCGTGGGTGAGGCCCTCTCGTACGTCGCTGCCGCTATGGTGCTAATTGGCGTCGTTTGCTGGGTTTACGCTGCCAGCGACCAGTCCTTCTTGGACAACATGAAGGAGAGTCACGGCGGCGAGTACAACGACACTCAAGTTGAAGGCTACAAGAAACTGGTGAGTGTGCTGCCTTTCGCTGCCTACACCATCATCTGGCAGTGCGCGTACGACCAGACCGACGCCAACTTCCAGTCCATCACGCAGCAGTGCGACCTGCGTCTGGACCGCAGCGACCCGGACAGCTCCCAGATCCCCGGTGCCATGCTCGGAGTGTTCGACCCGATCTTCATCGTCATTTGCATCCCCGTCCTCGACTCGGTCGTGTACCCTCTGTACACGAAACAGTTCGGCAAGCCTCCGAGCCACTTCGGCCGCGTGTGCGCTGGCCTGATCGTCGCTGCCGTCGGCATCTTCTGGTCCGGCATCTTTGAGACCATCCGACGCAACGCCGGAGCTCTGCAGGACGCCAACGGCGAGCCGATCCTCGATGGCGGCAGCGACCAACCAATGAACGACATTTCGTGGGCTGCTGCTATCCCCAACTACGTCTTCATTGCCTTGGCCGAATGCCTCATCAACGTGACGGCGTACGACGTTTTCTACTCGGTGGTGCCTCTAGGGCTCAAGAGCACGTCGCAGAGTGTGAACCTCTTCATGACGTCCGTGGGCAGCGTCATGACGTCGGTCTTCACGGTCATGTTCTCTCCGTACCTGCCGTCGGACGACTTGAACGACGGCAACCTCGAGTACATGTTCTTCACGGTCGGAGCGGTGAGCGTCGTCAACTTCTTCGCCTTCTACTTCACCATGAAGAAGATGAACTTTGGCATGTCCAGCAGCGTCGATGACGACGAGTTCGGACTCCAGGGCAAGGAATCAGTGGCTTCGCGTCACAGCGTTGCAGCTTCGAAGTAAGCAAGTGCAGTAGTTTTTAACCGCAAATATCAACTTTGTTTCACGTCACACACTTTATTCTGTTTCTTTTTTCATGTTCACACGTCACATACAATATTTGTTTCTAATTCGTTTAGAAATGAGTTTCTAAATGGTTACAGCCAATCATTATCATTCTGGAAAAATGACTCGCGGCCCCAACATCCTCGTGACTGGCACGCCTGGGACGGGCAAGACGTCCATGTGCCAGCAGCTTGCGGTGCGTCCCAGCTTATACATCCTATTCTACGCCTTCTTACGCTTCTAGTCACCCTTCTCTCACCTCTAACCGCTGCGTATTACTGTTAAAATCCTCATAGGAGCGTTCGCAACTGCTCACACACCTGAACGTCGGCGATTTGGTGCGTGTTTCTTGACTTCTACTGGGAGTTAAAAACCCATCCAGAGCTTAAACAATAGATCAAGGGCTCTATAATCTGACTGCAATGTGGGGTCGCTGTAGGTTAAGGAACGTGGTCTGCACAATGGTCGCGACGAGGAGTTTGACTGTTTCATTCTGGACGAAGACAAGGTCTGCGACGAGATGGAAGACATGATGACCGAAGGGGGGAAAGTAGTGGACTTCCACACGTGCGACTTCTTCCCTGAGCGTTGGTTTGACCTCGTGGTGGTGCTTCGTGTGGACAATACGACGCTATTCGACCGTCTGCACAAGCGTGGCTACTCGGAGAAGAAGGTGGCCGAGAACGTCGAGTGTGAGATCATGGAGGTGGTGCTGCAGGAGGCGCGGGAGAGCTACGCCCCAGAGATTGTTCAGGAGCTGTCAAGCCGCACGGTCGAGGACATGGAGAGCAACATTGAGCGTGTACTGGCGTGGGTTCAGCACTGGATGGCGCAGCACGGGGATGATTAAGCCACGATAGAAGTAAACGGGTTGCTTGGATGAAGGGTGGAAGGCAAGTAGCATGCTTTGTAAATGTATAGAGGGGCTTTAGGGTCCTATGCAACATGTTCTTATGCGTCTATGTGAAACTGCCGCAACGGATAAACGCGTTGCGACTTCGGAAGCAGGTGTAATCAGCGAATGAGGAGTAGTAGTGTCATTCACTGAAGAGAGGATGCAGCATCGAGTGCTCCCGTACTGTTAGGCTTACCTATGGGGACTGTTACAGCTACTGTTGAACTCGTACCTTGGATTTTACCCCGGGTTCCGGATTTCCAGTGGAAATATGCAATGCTGCGTTGCTAGCATTTCTCCAGCCGATTGAAGTACTTCAGACCTAGACGAAAGTATTTATTGAGAAAAAAACAAACGCAGTTGGGTAAACCGCAGCTAGCAGCTATTTCATACAGTATCTCTACCGCTGGATTGAAGCCACTACTGAAGAAAAAGAAGCGGGAGAACGACAAGAAGTGAATTGGCTGCGTCAAGTGGATTCAACCACCCCAAGAAAAGAAGAAAAAAATAACTGCTCGCTATTGTGGAAATGGGGAGACTGTGAGTTCGCCCAAGGAGAGCTTTCGATCCTTGAGTGATAATGTTGAACATGAACATTCAATTCATCACTTTGTTTGTTTTTACCTCTAGAATCGTCCTTATTCTCGTCGTCTAAACGATCTAAGATAAAATCTCGTATCACTCTATCATCATGATAAGTTTATCTGGGTGGTTGAAGCCCGCAGAATCAAGTCACCGCTCAAGTGGAGGAGTTTGCTACTACAAAACAAATTATCATTGAGTTAGTGTACTACTACTATGGAGGATAGTGAAGTACTTAGTAGGCAAGTAAATACTATATACAGAGAGACCTTACAGTCCTGTGTAATGTGACTACGCGAAGCCACCGCAACGGATAAACGCGTTGCGGCCTCGTGTGGGGTCTGAAGCAGTTGTAATCGGCGAAAGAGACGCTGCAGAGAAACCTTCGTTTCCGTTGCCGTTCACTGAAGAAGAGAGGCATCGCGTCGCTGATAACTGACAGCTCTTGAATTGGTCAAGTAACACGCGTTGAGTCGAGCTCTCCAGAACCAGATTCTCTTTAGCTCTACGTGGCGACTTTCTTGTCTGTGGCATAAACAACGTTAGTTAGTCTCTGATGATGTACTTGTGGATTTAGAAACTGCAACAGACCTTAGAAATTTGGATTGGCGACACAGGTAACGTCCAAGGTGATTCGGGGCTGGAAACCCTTCTCGTTTCTCGCTGTATCACGAACAACACACACAATTAGGAACATTCCTTCCTGGTAGTAGGTAGATCTAGACAACGTACCCGTTCTTGCAGATTCAGATCTGACGCACGAGCAGCTTCACTGTCCGTACAAGTAAAATCCTCTGGCAATTGGTGCGTGATATGAGTCACTTTATCTGCCAGTTGCCTCCTCTTTTCCCTCAGGTATCGTCGTGAATCTACTGAAGCTGGAGAACGGATTTTCGCAGGATCCACGGGCCCCAACTCCTTCCCGTGACGTACGAGCTCCAGACGCAGCGAATCCTTACACAACGCCGAGTTTTGCGGCTCTTCTACGTATCCAGGCGCTGGGCGTTTCCACCAGTTCTCCAGTCGATCAACCTTAGGGATATCACGCAGCCGTTCAATCTCCGTCGGCTCGAACTTGAGACTCTCTAACCGTTTATCGTGCTGTCTTTTAGCGAATAATGCCGACTTGGTGGGGGCTCCACTGCACGTCGCTCGAGGGTGCCAATTCTGAGGAGGAAGGTCGAGTTCTTGCTGCCTCGGACTTCGAACAAACGCTCCACTCTGACGATACGAGTCCCGAAAGATCTTGTCGGTACGAGCACACTTGCTGTCACAGGAGAAAGGGGGTTCAATCGCCAATCCTAAAGCTCGACGGTCCTGTTTGCGAGCCTCCAGCAAGTCACTGCGTTTCTCAAAGTCCGGCTAGAGTCAGTCAGCAACAGTTAAACACGTTAGAAACTCTTTTGTATTCGAGAACAGGTCAGTTAATTACGCACAGTTCGTAGCCAGTCGTGTGGGATCTTCACATCCAACGTAGCCATGATGGACGATGGTTTGTTGGTGAGAGGCTCGCAATCCCTGATTGAAAATGGAACCCACACGCGGTGCTTCGGCTTGGAGACATGGAGACGCGCACGCCCAGTCCGCGAGGAAGTACAGGCAAGAAAACTGTAAAAATAGTCGGACTCAGATAAAGGGGCTGCACTCAACCTCGAACGGGTCGCTTGAACGGTAGGTCAAAGACACAACGTACGGTCGGCCATGGACGTTGAGCCGCAGGTTCCCAGGGAACTTCACGCCACGTGTTTGAGAAGATCCGAGATTAGAGAAACATGTAGGTCGAATGTGCATGTATACCTAGTCCAGAAAAACTATTGCCTACTTTACTTTTTTTAAACAATGAAAAAGATTGCCCCGGAGTCTGAATCACGGTCTGCGACAAGTTATCGATAACGATGCATTCGCCCAGCCGTGACGAGATTTCTTAACCGCATCAACTCGATAAACATGCACGGTATTGTACGATTAGTACAGAGCGCTAGACTAAACACGGGCATTTTCTTCACAGGCTGCGACACAGGGGATACTGTATACATGTACATACAGCATCATGCTATAAATTGGTGCCTTCCAAAACAACAACACAACCATTTAAAAAATACACCCCGCTACTGTGTGGCAAAAACCGTCGGCAATCCAATGGTCCATCGAAGTACCTGTATACTTATGGTACAATATTCGAGCAAGCAGCCATCTGATACAAAATTCTGTATTACAGACTGGAGCCGTTTGTAAACAACTCAGTCGACCTACAGTGAGGGGCTACTGCAGAGTGGTCACTTTCCAATCGAATCAACAGTGAAGAATTCTCCTCAACCCCGACAAACATGAGCAACAGCGTGCTGTACCCGCCGAACCTCGACAACTTTAGTGACGATATCATTGGGCAGGTGATGCTCCGCTTAACTCCTTCGTCCTACACATATTCAAGTCTCAATGTAGCCAAGGAAGATCCACGGATGCAGTCAACAATGAGCGCAAAAAGTGCCAGTTGTGGGGCTTTTCACTCGACGTTCTCCAAGCGCAAACGAGTGCAGGACTCAGCACCAACCAGTCAACCAACGAAAGAGAAACAGAAGCGCGTAGTCTCCATCGACGTTCGTCGAGAGCGTCGCCGTGTTAACATGCAGCGCTACCGCCACAACCTTCGAGACCGCGAAGGAATTCTCGAGCAAAAGGTTCAGCGGCTGAAAGAAGAGATCCCGGGGCTTCAACTCCAGCGTGATACCGTCCAGGCCAGAGGGAAGGAGAGCACAATGTGGAATATCGCAGCCGAATACTTTCGACTGTTCCGTCACGGTTTGAAAGAGAATCAGTGGACAATGGAGAGCTCGAAAGGCGCGTCTTTGGCCAGATCACAGGCCCAGAAGGGATTCCTGTACGCTGTGCTGGATCCTGATGTGGTCGGGTTGTCGGGGCTTGGAGTTGAGAAGCTACTGGACGACTACCGGACTCTTGCTTTCTGTCTGCCAAGTATGAGCACGCGACTCATTCGTCTCACGACAGCCCGGGGGTCTATTCACGCTTTGACAAAAGTCGAAATTGTTATAACGGAGAATACGCTGCGCTTAGCGCTCCCGCACTTGGTAGTCAGGGATAATGTGTCTCCTTTGGCATCCAAGTTACTTGGGCAACGCTTTGTGATGCGAGGATCTACGCATTTCGAGTGGGATAGCGAGACAGATCGTATATCGCTTCTGCAGTCGAAAGCGGATCTGTTGACACCGATGATGGAGCTGTTAGGAGACGTGGATATGATCTCGTCCGTGTTTGAGAATGCTCTTATCACCCCTGAATGCACGCCAACTCGTGGCGATCAGTAACACTACACGTACCCAGATCAACCAAGCGATTTAAAAAGCTTAGAAGTTGATTTTCAATCTTGATCTTCTTCTAATTGGACCAACGTTTTTCCTACCATGTAGTGACGTATATGACTAGCTACTTGCTTATCTACGTGCAGGTGTACATTCAGGAGTGATGAGAGCGTTCTCAAACACGTATGCCACCGCCTTCAGGTCTCCCAGCAGCTTCAGCATCGGCGTCAACAGATCGGCTTTCGATTGCAGGAAAGTAGCACGACTAGTGTCTCTGTCCCATTCGAAATGGGTCGTTCCTTGCATCACGAACCTCTGGTCGAGCAGCATAAACGCAGTCGGGGACCACCTTTCGTTGTGGATCAGGTGGGGGAATACCAGTCGAATTGTGTTCGCCGTAAGGGTGACTTCAACTCTTGTGATAGCGATGATAGACTCTCTCGGCCCCATCTCGAGACGTAGGAGGCAAGTACTGAGAGACGGAAGATAGAGAGTCAAGAGTCGGAAGTCCTCTCTAAGCCTTTCAACACCGCAACCAGTAGGTCCGACCACATCAGGCGCCACATTGGCACACAGGAAGCCTTGTTGGGCGTTGGAACCTGAATACCCCGGCTCACTCGACTTCAGTCCGTAGCCAAATAGGCGGAAGTATTCCGCTACCACACTCCAAGCTGTGTTCTCCTTGACACTCGCCAGAGCAGTGTCGTAGCGCAATTGGAGCTTCTGGATAGCGTCTCGCAGCTGTAGGACGTCCTCCTCCAGATTGACCGCATGAGTGCGGAGTTTGTTCCGGTAGCGCTGCATGCTGGCACGACGACGGCTACGACGGAGTTCCAGTTCGCCCGCTTCATCCAAGGGCGAGCTCTGGCGCTTTCTGGTTGCTGCGGTTGTTGGACTCTTCTTGTAATTTTGAGTTCGCTTGTCCTCCAGTATTAGGGCCGATGAAGCAGACTTGGGTCTGGGAAGTACAGGCTCTCTGTTGTCTTGGGTGGTGAGCGTACGGGGTGGAAGACTTCCACGCAGGACCACTTTGCCGATGACAGCGTCACCAAACCTGTTGAAACTCGGTGGGTAAAGAACGCTGCTATTCATGACTTCTTCTTCTTCTTCTGGTCTGTTCTGCGGCTGGTGCTTTGAGAAATGATGAATGAACGCTACTTTGTTGCCTACTGCACTGTGTGTAGATCCGTGAGCTTCCCTGGATGGTGAGTTACTACACGTGGTGATTCGCGAGCAAAGATGACTGTCTCGCCGCAAATCCATAATCGTCGAGTGTCCAACGTGAGCCTGACTATTGTTCCCTCCATGATATCTAACCTGAACTGCATTGCAGTCAGCGAGTTTTTTTTTACTGTGTTATTAGCTGCTGAAGTATACTAACACAACATTTGAGTTCAATTAACGTGGAAGTGAGAAAAGGTTTGAAGAAGGTTGCCACTAAAGTCATGTCCATTTTTACTAACAAAACTACATATGGAGCCAGTCAGAAATGTCTGACTTGCACGTGATCGTAAAATTCGTCTGGTACCGGTACATCAGTCATTGAACGTGATGTACTAGGCTACGCACACAGTTTGTTTGTACATCAACCTTGTGCCACGAAGAACAAACTACATGTATACTACTTTGAAGTAGTTGTTACTGGTACACGTCACACATGTAGAAAGTAGGATAATTCGTACACGCATCCAAGTGTTTCTCTTTTAATTAACTTCATTTTATTAATAGAACTTTTTTTAAGAGAACAATCAATCTCAAAGAATCTAGGTTTCTACTATGTACTACAGTGTATGTATGAATCCGGACAATTTTGTTGACTAAACATTAAACTACATTTTATCTACGAAGAACAAGAAAAAAATAGTTTTAGGACTTCTCTTTTTGCTAACTAAGACATATGATATCAAAACTTGAACTCACTTGAAACTACTCATCACTACCTACGTTCGAGGAATCCAAACTCGACGTTCTGAGGAGGTAAAGTTTGAGCTGTAGGTGTATCGAAACTAAGTTGTCGAAGAATCTCAACAACTAAGGCCCCATCAATGCCTCATCGGACTGATTGTTGATGAATTGGCAGTGTCTGCAGAAGGACCGATATCTGCCTGAGTTCCTCGAAAAGTGTATATCATTCCGCACTTCTCCACGTTGCGAGTGCTGTATGCATTCGCTAGAGCATCAAAAGCATCTTGTGCTTCTGCAGGGGAAAGGGCAAACAAATACTCGAAAACACAAGAGTGATATCTTCGATCACTTTGGAAACAGGTTTTCTCGTCTTGAACTCGTTAGTTGCCAAGGTCGATGACCATTCAACCCAGCATGAGCTACACGTTGTCATCGCAGTTGAGTCGACTATACTTGTGACGTCATTCGATTAACCCAAGGCGGTAGTGAGATCTCACTGATGAAGAGAGTTTATGTCCCTTGTGTACGCTCGTACAGCGTCAAGAGATTTACGTGTTTCACCATAATTGTGCCATAGATTATCTCGTTAGTACTAGTAGTCACTGCTGTTCAGCAAGAGCCACTTGGAGCTGGTAGAGCGCTTGGGCTGCAGTTGGGCGAGCTGCTGGGTCAATTGATACACAAGCCAGACCTAACTCCACTATCACTGGTGGGCACGCCTCGGAAAACTCCACACGAAGGTTCCCCTGCATCACGAGCTGCAGAATTGCCAGGTCGGACGCCTGTCGGTTCTTCCCAGTATTGGCGTAAGGCAGCGCGTTCGAGTCCAGTTCTGACAAGACCACACCGAACGAAAACATGTCGGTCTTCTCGTCGTATTTCTCGCCCGTCATCATCTCCGGCGCCATCCAAAGTGACGTGCCAATTCCAGCTGTCATCGTTCGGTCGATACGCTCGCGAGATGCGCCAAAGTCCGTCAGCTTTGCGTCCAAATCTTCGGTAAGTAAAATATTTTTCGATTTCAGGTCTCGATGAATTAGCGGAGGCTCAAGCGAGTGCATGTACGTGAGCGCATGCGCGACGTGAAGAGCGATCTTCACTTTAGTGTAGTCAAACCCAAGAGACGGATACCGGTTCAACAACGCCCGCAAGTCTCCACCCTCCATGAACTGGGAGACGACGCACAAATCCGTGAGGGAATCCCAAGCCACGCCGATAAATTCCACAATCCGCGGGTGCTCCAACGACGCCATGAGCTTCACTTCAGCCAGGAACTCGTTGACACTCTGAATCCTCTTTCGTGTCTCTGGTAGAAGCATCTTCACAGCAACACGTTGGCCATTGAACGTCCCCACGAACACTTCACCGTACCCTCCTCGACTGATTCTCTGCTGAAGTAGAACTTTCTCCCTCGGGATACGCGCCGCGATAATGGCTTCATCGTTCCACAGTCCTTCCCCGCCGCTAAAATCTGCACTTGCTCCTGGCTGCGAAGACAGAGTTTTGCCTTGAGAATCTTCACCCAACAGCCCCTCCCCATAGGCGTTTTTACTTCCTCGAGAGCCATCGCTCGATCGGGCTCCTCGTTTCCTTCTCCACCAGATCAAAGCCGCGATCAAAGCGACTACCACCACACATCCGACCACAATTCCAGCGATAACTCCCCCTCCAACGGATGAACCAGATCCGTCACTGGAGCCAGAAACTACCGGTTGAGGCGTCGTAGATGTTTCCCCACTACCGGTACTACCAGAACTCGACGTCGAGCCAACATTGACAATCGTAAAGTCCGAGCCGGTCGTACTACCACCGCCACTAGCACTACTGTACGTCTTGGACGCACTCGTGTAGAACACAAGACCGTAGTCAGCCGTGAACCCAACGAAGCACGTCCACTCGACGTCAGTACTGGTAATGGAATAGTTGCTTTCCACCTCGGAGCACGTTGTGTCACTGAATAATTTCAGAGCCACCGATAAATCCTCGTTTACAGTGGCAATTGCGCTCCCGTAGCTCGTGGTGTTAGGTAGTGCTCTACACAATCCGTCGGCGTAGAACGCTTGACCATTGGCGAACGTATCGCACGTGTTCGCGGGCGTGTATTGCTCCAGTAGAACGTAGGGCGCGTCTGCATCTGCGAAAAGCGCGGCAGTCTCCGTCCGGTCGTTACCGTAACAATCCACACGCGTGGAATTGGCAGCGTCTTGGACTGATAAAGTTGTGCAGTCTGTGAACTGGCAGCTCTCCACGTCCTCTTCGAAGATGAATTGGGGCGTTCCGGAGCACGCGTCGTCGGCGAAATAGCTGGTAAAGGAGACAGTTCGCGCGAGGGCGGAGTGCAGCAGCAGCGAAGTGGCTATTGACACCAACTTCCCCCGTTGACGCGCCATTTTAGCACGAGGTTGGCAATTCTCGAGTGTCAGTAAAGTTTTGCCGGTCAGTTGCAAATCATTGTCTATCGTACAGAATGGGTACAGTCACTTCGTTTTTTGGTGGGCGATTATGGCGTACAGTGGTATATGCACTTTAGCAGAGAGCAAGGGTTATTACTTTTCATGCAGATATTACATTTAAGATTTTCCATACCGCTCTAATAAATTGATTTCCTCGTTAACAATTATTGGGTATAGAAGGTTAATGTAAATAGAGAGTGATAAAAGTGTGTGGCTTGCCACGTTGCAGCGGTGGGAAAACTTAGCCAGTTGGCCACTTTCTTATACCGGTACTACCGGTAGTAAGTTACAGGCTGTAACCACGTTGTCAATGCCAGCTACAGGCATGCTTTCAGTCGGGATAGAAAGGAGTAGGCAAGCTCCATGTATTACATTGCGTTACGCTGTTTAGTTGCTCCCTAAAACGGCCAGGCCTTCTTGAGCATCTCCTCAAAGTTGGCGTCATTCACCGGAACTACAGCATCTCCGAAGTCGAAGGTGTTGAGGGTTTCTCGAGCGGCATCGGTGAGCTGCTCCCACATGATCAGGGGCTGGAAGTCACCCGTTCGGGAGCTGTAGTCGAGCATCGGCTGCCCCGCCACTTGACTGATGGAACGGTACAGCAGAGGAGTGACACCGTCGAGGATGCCGAAATCCGGGGCGGGCGCCTTGTTCTGATACTCGTCGTCAGCCGTAGACGTCGAGAGCCCGAGGATCGCTGGTGCCGCAAAGTCCGGGTTGTCGATCCACACGACGGCACTCGCCCAGTCGTAGCGTCTTGATGCTACGCCCATGAAGAAGCCCTTGGGGAAGTACCAGGCGTACATGATGGCCCATTTGTCGTTGTACCAGCCTGCCCTACCGTACACTTGCGAGCCCAATGGAGCGCTGTCACATGCAGCGTTTCCTGCTGAGCCCTTCAGTCCGCCGCTGACGTCGCCCGCGCCGTTTACAGCAGGGAACGAGACGCATCCATCGGCGATGTTGAGCTGGGGCTTGAACTTGACTGCAGCCTTTTCAGAAATGGTGACGGGTTCAGGCTGTGGAGTCGGCTCGAGCTTGTCGTGATCGACCTCAGCGGCGTGGACTGCAGCGAGCACAGCCGCCAGAAAGACGAACAAACTTCGCGAGATCATCAAAGCAGATTAAAAGAGAACGGAAGCTGTCGACTTAGGCGGCTTGGAGAGATTACAGAAGTGAGAGCGGCGGCGGCGTGGCGCAACCAAGCAGCCACAATTTTCCATGAACAAAACGAGTGCTACCAAACCCGGGTAGGATAACGTTTGTGCTCCTTGGGAGTTCCCTAGAGCTGGGCCTTTTCGCCCAGCTCGTCAACTCGTAGGCCTATAACGTCAGTAATCTGACAGGTCTCCTCGACGAAGGATACGCCGATAAAGAAACATGCCGAGCCGGCTATCCCAGCAGCGGCATGTTCTTGTGGAAGATGGTCTTGGCGGCGTTCACGTCTCGGCTGCGAGTCTTCCTCTTCTGGGATGTGACTTGGTCTTCATCCGAGGTAGACTCG